>JAWZYU010000010.1:70086786-70253199 GCA_038380435.1 Ryuthela nishihirai
AATGTTAATGCTCAAATAATCACTCCCATGACAAACCATTCGCTAAACTGAATGTATTTCTGCTTTCGTATTCTGTATTCTGTATCATCATTCTTTCTGTTTTCACCAATTTTGAAGGGAGAAAAAATAAAATGGGCGTAACCATAACGTCTGCAGTTAAAGGTTCCATTTTCAATAATTCGAGAATTTATCAATAATTTTAATAATTCGAAAATCGAGAATTGAGAAAGATTTAAGTGATAGCTTCAAATTATTTCCAGTGATATATTTTCGTAAAATTTTCCTTTCTGTTCTTCATTAAAAAAATACGTAAACTCCTTAACACTTTTGGTAATATAATGTATGTCTGTAGTTCGCAGGTTCGAGTCCCAGCTGGGTCGGCGTCGAAATGTATGTCCACAAAACTCCCCGCCCTGCCCACGGTCAGTAGGGGACACCGATGGGCTTTGAAAGGCCGTCGTCCGTCGTATGGGACGTTAAGGCGTGGCCTCGTGTACGGGAGATCCATACCCTGTGCACGTTAAAGAACACGCTGGATGGTCTAGACGGGAGGCTACTATCTGTCTCCCAACAGCTGTTCCAGTGGGTCCCCTCCCCCAACCTTCTCTGAGCATTCGGGGTCCTTGTGACCTGGCCATTTAGGGCATGGTGTACAAAAAAGTGCCGCTCAGAGATAAAACAACCCAACCCAGTTCCTTCAGAGAAATGATTCACCTAAATTCTTTAGTTACAAAACAAAAACAAAGCATTTAACAGAAAACGTTGAAAGACAGAATGTTGCTAGACTGGTCAGTTGGTAAGCAAATACTTCTTCCCTATTTCTATAAGCAGAACACGAAACAATTGGGTCCCACTCTCAGTCTCTCTTGAACAAAGATACCCATGCAAAGATCTCCAAGCAAATATTTCTTCCCTATTTCTATAAGCAGAACACGAAACAATTGGGTCCCCACTCTCAGTCTCTCTTGAACAAAGATACCCATGCAAAGATCTCCAAGCAAATACTTCTTCTCTATTTCTATAAGCAGAACACGAAACAATTGGGTCCCACTCTCAGTCTCTCTTGAACAAAGATACCCATGCAAAGATCTCCAAGCAAATACTTCTTCCCTATTTCTATAAGCAGAACACGAAACAATTGGGTCCCACTCTCAGTCTCTCTTGAACAAAGATACCCATGCAAAGATCTCCAAGCAAATACTACTTCCCTATTTCTATAAGCAGAACACGAAACAATTGGGTCCCACTCTCAGTCTCTCTTGAACAAAGATTCCCATGCAAAGATCTCCAAGCAAATACTTCTTCCCTATTTCTATAAGCAGAACACGAAACAATTGGGTCCCACTCTCAGTCTCTCTTGAACAAAGATACCCATGCAAAGATCTCCAAGCAAATACTTCTTCCCTATTTCTATAAGCAGAACACGAAACAATTGGGTCCCCACTCTCAGTCTCTCTTGAACAAAGATTCCCATGCAAAGATCTCCAAGCAAATACTACTTCCCTATTTCTATAAGCACAACACGAAACAATTGGGTCCCACTCTCAGTCTCTCTTGAACAAAGATTCCCATGCAAAGATCTCCAAGCAAATACTTCATCCCTATTTCTATAAGCAGAACACGAAACAATTGGATCCCACTCTCAGTCTCTCTTGAACAAAGATTCCCATGCAAAGATCTCCAAGCAAATATTACTTCCCTATTTCTATAAGCACAACACGAAACAATTGGGTCCCATTCTCAGTCTCTCTTGAACAAAGATTCCCATGCAAAGATCTCCAAGCAAATACTTCTTCCTTATTTCTATAAGCAGAACACGAAACAATTGGGTCCCACTCTCAGTCTCTCTTGAACAAAGATACCCATGCAAAGATCTCCAAGCAAATACTTCTTCCCTATTTCTATAAGCAGAACACGAAACAATTGGGTCCCACTCTCAGTCTCTCTTGAACAAAGATTCCCATGCAAAGATCTCCAAGCAAATACTTCTTCTTTATTTCTATAAGCAGAACACGAAACAATTGGATCCCACTCTCAGTCTCTCTTGAACAAAGATACCCATGCAAAGATCTCCAAGCAAATACTTCTTCCCTATTTCTATAAGCAGAACACGAAACAATTGGGTCCCACTCTCAGTCTCTCTTGAACAAAGATTCCCATGCAAACATCTCCAAGCAAATACTTCTTCCTTATTTCTATAAGCAGAACACGAAACAATTGGATCCCACTCTCAGTCTCTCTTGAACAAAGATACCCATGCAAAGATCTCCAAGCAAATACTTCTTCCCTATTTCTATAAGCAGAACACGAAACAATTGGGTCCCACTGTCAGTCTCTCTTGAACAAAGATTCCCATGCAAAGATCTCCAAGCAAATACTTCTTCCCTATTTCTATAAGCAGAACACGAAACAATTGGGTCCCATTCTCAGTCTCTCTTGAACAAAGATTCCCATGCAAAGATCTCCAAGCAAATACTTCTTCCCTATTTCTATAAGCAGAACACGAAACAATTGGGTCCCACTCTCAGTCTCTCTTGAACAAAGATTCCCATGCAAAGATCTCCAAGCAAATACTTCTTCCCTATTTCTATAAGCAGAACACGAAACAATTGGATCCCACTCTCAGTCTCTCTTGAACAAAGATACCCATGCAAAGATCTCCAAGCAAATACTTCTTCCTTATTTCTATAAGCAGAACACGAAACAATTGGGTCCCACTCTCAGTCTCTCTTGAACAAAGATACCCATGCAAAGATCTCCAAGCAAATACTTCTTCCCTATTTCTATAAGCAGAACACGAAACAATTGGGTCCCACTCTCAGTCTCTCTTGAACAAAGATTCCCATGCAAAGATCTCCAAGCAAATACTTCTTCCCTATTTCTATAAGCAGAACACGAAACAATTGGGTCCCACTCTCAGTCTCTCTTGAACATAGATACCCATGCAAAGATCTCCAAGCAAATACTTCTTCCCTATTTCTATAAGCACAACACGAAACAATTGGGTCCCACTCTCAGTCTCTCTTGAACAAAGATTCCCATGCAAAGATCTCCAAGCAAATACTTCTTCCCTATTTCTATAAGCAGAACACGAAACAATTGGGTCCCATTCTCAGTCTCTCTTGAACAAAGATTCCCATGCAAAGATCTCCAAGCAAATACTTCTTCCCTATTTCTATAAGCAGAACACGAAACAATTGGGTCCCACTCTCAGTCTCTCTTGAACAAAGATTCCCATGCAAAGATCTCCAAGCAAATACTTCTTCCCTATTTCTATAAGCAGAACACGAAACAATTGGATCCCACTCTCAGTCTCTCTTGAACAAAGATACCCATGCAAAGATCTCCAAGCAAATACTTCTTCCTTATTTCTATAAGCAGAACACGAAACAATTGGGTCCCACTCTCAGTCTCTCTTGAACAAAGATACCCATGCAAAGATCTCCAAGCAAATACTTCTTCCCTATTTCTATAAGCAGAACACGAAACAATTGGGTCCCACTCTCAGTCTCTCTTGAACAAAGATTCCCATGCAAAGATCTCCAAGCAAATACTTCTTCCCTATTTCTATAAGCAGAACACGAAACAATTGGGTCCCACTCTCAGTCTCTCTTGAACAAAGATTCCCATGCAAAGATCTCCAAGCAAATACTTCTTCCCTATTTCTATAAGCAGAACACGAAACAATTGGGTCCCCACTCTCAGTCTCTCTTGAACAAAGATTCCCATGCAAAGATCTCCAAGCAAATACTACTTCCCTATTTCTATAAGCACAACACGAAACAATTGGGTCCCACTCTCAGTCTCTCTTGAACAAAGATTCCCATGCAAAGATCTCCAAGCAAATACTTCTTCCCTATTTCTATAAGCAGAACACGAAACAATTGGATCCCACTCTCAGTCTCTCTTGAACAAAGATTCCCATGCAAAGATCTCCAAGCAAATATTACTTCCCTATTTCTATAAGCACAACACGAAACAATTGGGTCCCATTCTCAGTCTCTCTTGAACAAAGATTCCCATGCAAAGATCTCCAAGCAAATACTTCTTCCTTATTTCTATAAGCAGAACACGAAACAATTGGGTCCCACTCTCAGTCTCTCTTGAACAAAGATACCCATGCAAAGATCTCCAAGCAAATACTTCTTCCCTATTTCTATAAGCAGAACACGAAACAATTGGGTAACACTCTCAGTCTCTCTTGAACAAAGATTCCCATGCAAAGATCTCCAAGCAAATACTTCTTCTTTATTTCTATAAGCAGAACACGAAACAATTGGATCCCACTCTCAGTCTCTCTTGAACAAAGATACCCATGCAAAGATCTCCAAGCAAATACTTCTTCCCTATTTCTATAAGCAGAACACGAAACAATTGGGTCCCACTCTCAGTCTCTCTTGAACAAAGATTCCCATGCAAAGATCTCCAAGCAAATACTTCTTCCCTATTTCTATAAGCAGAACACGAAACAATTGGGTCCCAATCTCAGTCTCTCTTGAACAAAGATTCCCATGCAAAGATCTCCAAGCAAATACTTCTTCCTTATTTCTATAAGCAGAACACGAAACAATTGGGTCCCACTCTCAGTCTCTCTTGAACAAAGGTTCCCATGCAAAGATCTCCAAGCAAATACTTCTTCCCTATTTCTATAAGCAGAACACGAAACAATTGGATCCCACTCTCAGTCTCTCTTGAACAAAGATACCCATGCAAAGATCTCCAAGCAAATACTTCTTCCTTATTTCTATAAGCAGAACACGAAACAATTGGGTCCCACTCTCAGTCTCTCTTGAACAAAGATACCCATGCAAAGATCTCCAAGCAAATACTTCTTCCCTATTTCTATAAGCAGAACACGAAACAATTGGGTCCCCTCTCAGTCTCTCTTGAACAAAGATTCCCATGCAAAGATCTCCAAGCAAATACTTCTTCCCTATTTCTATAAGCAGAACACGAAACAATTGGGTCCCACTCTCAGTCTCTCTTGAACAAAGATACCCATGCAAAGATCTCCAAGCAAATACTTCTTCCCTATTTCTATAAGCACAACACGAAACAATTGGGTCCCACTCTCAGTCTCTCTTGAACAAAGATTCCCATGCAAAGATCTCCAAGCAAATACTTCTTCCCTATTTCTATAAGCAGAACACGAAACAATTGGGTCCCACTCTCAGTCTCTCTTGAACAAAGATACCCATGCAAAGATCTCCAAGCAAATACTTCTTCCTTATTTCTATAAGCACAACACGAAACAATTGGGTCCCACTCTCAGTCTCTCTTGAACAAAGATTCCCATGCAAAGATCTCCAAGCAAATACTTCTTCCCTATTTCTATAAGCACAACACGAAACAATTGGGTCCCCTCTCAGTCTCTCTTGAACAAAGATTCCCATGCAAAGATCTTCAAGCAAATACTACTTCCCTATTTCTATAAGCACAACACGAAACAATTGGGTCCCACTCTCAGTCTCTCTTGAACAAAGATACCCATGCAAAGATCTCCAAGCAAATACTTCTTCCCTATTTCTATAAGCACAACACGAAACAATTGGGTCCCACTCTCAGTCTCTCTTGAACAAAGATTCCCATGCAAAGATCTCCAAGCAAATACTTCTTCCTTATTTCTATAAGCAGAACACGAAACAATTGGATCCCACTCTCAGTCTCTCTTGAACAAAGATACCCATGCAAAGATCTCCAAGCAAATACTTCTTCCCTATTTCTATAAGCAGAACACGAAACAATTGGGTCCCATTCTCAGTCTCTCTTGAACAAAGATTCCCATGCAAAGATCTCCAAGCAAATACTTCTTCCCTATTTCTATAAGCAGAACACGAAACAATTGGGTCCCATTCTCAGTCTCTCTTGAACAAAGATTCCCATGCAAAGATCTCCAAGCAAATACTTCTTCCTTATTTCTATAAGCAGAACACGAAACAATTGGGTCCCACTCTCAGTCTCTCTTGAACAAAGATACCCATGCAAAGATCTCCAAGCAAATACTTCTTCCCTATTTCTATAAGCAGAACACGAAACAATTGGGTCCCACTCTCAGTCTCTCTTGAACAAAGATTCCCATGCAAAGATCTCCAAGCAAATACTTCTTCTTTATTTCTATAAGCAGAACACGAAACAATTGGATCCCACTCTCAGTCTCTCTTGAACAAAGATACCCATGCAAAGATCTCCAAGCAAATACTTCTTCCCTATTTCTATAAGCAGAACACGAAACAATTGGGTCCCACTCTCAGTCTCTCTTGAACAAAGATTCCCATGCAAAGATCTCCAAGCAAATACTTCTTCCTTATTTCTATAAGCAGAACACGAAACAATTGGATCCCACTCTCAGTCTCTCTTGAACAAAGATACCCATGCAAAGATCTCCAAGCAAATACTTCTTCCCTATTTCTATAAGCAGAACACGAAACAATTGGGTCCCACTCTCAGTCTCTCTTGAACAAAGATTCCCATGCAAAGATCTCCAAGCAAATACTTCTTCCTTATTTCTATAAGCAGAACACGAAACAATTGGATCCCACTCTCAGTCTCTCTTGAACAAAGATACCCATGCAAAGATCTCCAAGCAAATACTTCTTCCCTATTTCTATAAGCAGAACACGAAACAATTGGGTCCCATTCTCAGTCTCTCTTGAACAAAGATTCCCATGCAAAGATCTCCAAGCAAATACTTCTTCCCTATTTCTATAAGCAGAACACGAAACAATTGGGTCCCATTCTCAGTCTCTCTTGAACAAAGATTCCCATGCAAAGATCTCCAAGCAAATACTTCTTCCTTATTTCTATAAGCAGAACACGAAACAATTGGGTCCCACTCTCAGTCTCTCTTGAACAAAGATACCCATGCAAAGATCTCCAAGCAAATACTTCTTCCCTATTTCTATAAGCAGAACACGAAACAATTGGGTCCCACTCTCAGTCTCTCTTGAACAAAGATTCCCATGCAAAGATCTCCAAGCAAATACTTCTTCTTTATTTCTATAAGCAGAACACGAAACAATTGGATCCCACTCTCAGTCTCTCTTGAACAAAGATACCCATGCAAAGATCTCCAAGCAAATACTTCTTCCCTATTTCTATAAGCAGAACACGAAACAATTGGGTCCCACTCTCAGTCTCTCTTGAACAAAGATTCCCATGCAAAGATCTCCAAGCAAATACTTCTTCCTTATTTCTATAAGCAGAACACGAAACAATTGGATCCCACTCTCAGTCTCTCTTGAACAAAGATACCCATGCAAAGATCTCCAAGCAAATACTTCTTCCCTATTTCTATAAGCAGAACACGAAACAATTGGGTCCCACTCTCAGTCTCTCTTGAACAAAGATTCCCATGCAAAGATCTCCAAGCAAATACTTCTTCCCTATTTCTATAAGCAGAACACGAAACAATTGGGTCCCACTCTCAGTCTCTCTTGAATAAAGATTCCCATGCAAAGATCTCCAAGCAAATACTTCTTCCCTATTTCTATAAGCAGAACACGAAACAATTGGGTCCCACTCTCAGTCTCTCTTGAACAAAGATACCCATGCAAAGATCTCCAAGCAAATACTTCTTCCCTATTTCTATAAGCAGAACACGAAACAATTGGATCCCACTCTCAGTCTCTCTTGAACAAAGATTCCCATGCAAAGATCTCCAAGCAAATACTTCTTCCCTATTTCTATAAGCAGAACACGAAACAATTGGGTCCCACTCTCAGTCTCTCTTGAACAAAGATTCTCATGCAAAGATCTCCAAGCAAATACTTCTTCCCTATTTCTATAAGCAGAACACGAAACAATTGGGTCCCACTCTCAGTCTCTCTTGAACAAAGATTCCCATGCAAAGATCTCCAAGCAAATACTTCTTCCCTATTTCTATAAGCAGAACACGAAACAATTGGGTCCCCACTCTCAGTCTCTCTTGAACAAAGATTCCCATGCAAAGATCTCCAAGCAAATACTTCTTCCCTATTTCTATAAGCAGAACACAAAACAATTGGGTCCCACTCTCAGTCTCTCTTGAACAAAGATTCCCATGCAAAGATCTCCAAGCAAATACTTCTTCATTATTTCTATAAACAGAACACGAAACAATTGGGTCCCACTCTCAGTCTCTCTTGAACAAAGATACCCATGCAAAGATCTCCAAGCAAATACTACTTCCCTATTTCTATAAGCACAACACGAAACAATTGGGTCCCACTCTCAGTCTCTCTTGAACAAAGATTCCCATTCAGCAAGTAACTAAAAAATCATCAATGACCGAGCTTGTGGTCATTGGTCTTCTATTGGGCTCCCGGATCCGTTGAGTTGTCACACAGCGGAGGGACTCGTAGCTAATTCGTTCAAAGAGAAGGGAATCGCTGGTAAATAATCCACAGTGGGATTATTTATCAGCATTTCTCTTGCTCAGTCAAGAGATATCTCTACAAAATTCCCCGCCCTACCCATGGTCAGTCGGGGACACCGATGGGCTTGAAAAGTCCACCGTCCTTTGGATGGAACTTTAAGCCGTAATCTTGTGTGCCTTGACGGGAGGCTACCATCTGTGTCCCAACAGTTGTTCCAGTGGGTCCCCTCCCCCAATCTTCTCTGAGCCTTCGGGGTCCATGTGACCTGGCCATTTAGCCCATGGTGTGCAAAAAAGTGCCGCTCAGAGCTAAAACATCCCAACCCACCTCCTTGGACGATGTCCCCCATTGACTCATTCCTCTACTGACGTCATCAAGCAGTGTGCTATCACAGAAAAACGAATTTCGCGAAAAGAATTGCCTTTTCTAAATTCCTTGTCCTTCTAGCATGTCGAAAGTTACCAATTTCAACACATATTTCATCGATAAAACTATTAAAAATTATACAATTCATAATGAAAGATAAAAAAAATTCTATTTAGAATCATATTTCAATGTTCGTGATGAAAAATAAAAAAATTCTTAGGAATTTATTTCAACAATCGGATTCCAGTTCCAATCTTAAAAATTAACTAATACCCTCTTCAAACAGCTTCTTCTCACAGAGATTTGACAAGAACTTGTCAATTTAATACTGCCATAGAGAGGGGCGGGGATGGCTCGGTCGGTAACGCGCCAGGCTCGTAATCTGTAGTTCCCAGGTTCGAGTCCCAGCTGGGTCAGCGTTGAGATTTATCTCCGCAAAATTCCCTGCCCACGGTCAGTAGGGGACACTGATGGGCTTGGACAAGGCCGCCGTCCTTCGGATGGGACGTTAAGCCGTGGCCCCCTTCGGATGGGACGTTAAGCCGTGGCTCCTTGTGCGGGAGAGCCATACCCTGTGCACGTTAAAGAACACGCTGGATGGCCTTGACGGGAGGCTACCATCTGTCGCCCAACAGCTGTTCCAGTAGGTCCCCTCCCCCAACCTTCTCTGAGCCTTTGGGTCCATGTGACCTGGCCATTTAGCCCATGGTGTGCAAAAAAAGTGCCGCTCAGAGGTAAAACAACCCAACTGCCATAGAGAAAATAGGTGAGGAAATCATTAACCAAGTACGATAACCTCTCGTCGTACGGGACAGCTGATCTCAGCACAGTAGGAAATCACTTTCAGGCTACAAAGAGAATTAAAAATAAAAAAAGTTCACGCTATTGTAATTACGTGTACTCTCCGAAACATGAAAGATTGCATTATTTGTTGTTACATAAATCAATTTTTCAGTTACGTCATTACACTGATATAATCTCTGGCGAGTGTTTCTGATTGGTTTGTTCCTTAAATTACTTTGTCACCGAAGATACGAACAAATCCAATATTCTTTCGAAAGCGGACGTGACTGCAACTAGTAGTTATCTGGCGAAATAGAACAAAGTAAACAAATCAATGTGATTGCTGAAATTATCGTTTGTTTGCAACACATTAGACAGAAAAGAAAGAAAAACGGCTTTCAACTCTGAATTAAAATCGGTGTTTTATCTCATAGATATTTCGTGAAAGAAGATTTTGCGAAATCACTTTTGCATTTACAGTTTGTTGTTGATCAAGGGTTCCTTCTCAAAATTCCTGAATGCTCTCCAAACTCGTCTAAACAATAATCGAAGGCGACGCATTTTTGCGCGGAAACTAATTAAAAGCAAGCGATGATGAAAAGACGGAATTCTGGGAGAAGTAATAAATAATGTACAGTCACTCAAAAAAGTATCCGAACGCTATGGTTGATTACAGAATTCAGAAAAAATATCTGGAGCGTGTACAGCAACTGTACACGCTCCAGTTTGCTGTGAACGGTAACTGCACACGCTCAATATTTCCGTGAGTGGGCCCACACGATCCAGGTTTTTGTGAGCTCACACGATCCAATGTGCTGTGAACATTAACCGCAACCGCTCCAGTTTGCTGTGAACGGTAACTGCACACGCTGAATATTTCTGTGAGTGAGCCCACACGATCCAGGTTTTTGTGAGCTCACACGATCCAATGTGCTGTGAACATTAACCGCAACCGCTCCAGTTTGCTGTGAACGGTAACTGCACACGCTCCATATTCATTGCATTATATATTCATACGCATTATATATATTAAAAAATATCCGAACACTATGGTCGATTACAGAATTCAGAAAAAAATATCTGGCAAAGTGAATTTTTAGAAATTAGTGATCAACTTCTTGTCACGTCACTAATTTCTAAAAAAAATCGTTGCCAGAATTTTTTTCTGAATCCTGTAATCGACCATAGTGTTCGGATATTTTTTTCAGAGACTGTATCTCTAAAACAAGAATCGATTTCTCATTTGATTATGATAAATGCGTTGTTGCAAACGTTGAGAATTAGTGCAAAAGTTAAATAATTTGAATAATTTAGTTTTATGAATTATAGAAGTTTGTTTCTTATTACTTTTCTGCTTGTGGTTTTTTCCTTTCCTCGTAGATCTTTCCTGTAATTGTATTGGCATTCTGTCACACCTCTGTGCAAGCAGATGATTGAGATTTTTAATTCTTTCTTAATTGGGATTAGTTGGCGCTTGCTCTGGAAGAGGAAGTAGTATTAATTATGGAATAGCCCATTTGCAGATTTTTTTTTGTTTATGTTCTTTGTTTCTTCAAGTATCGGGTAAATAAAAATATTCTGCTGTAAAAAAAATTCGTTTCACGGGTAATCTGACAACCAACCAATTGGAATGAAAGGCGACTTCTTCCCAACAAATTGGGGCGGGGGTGGCTCAGTCGGTAGCGCGCCAGGCTCGTAATCTGTAGTTCCCAGGTTCGAGTCCCAACTGAGTCAGCGTTGAGATTTATTTCCGCAAAATTCCCCGCCCTGCCCACGGTCAGTAGGGGACACCGATGGGCTTGGAAAGGCCGCCGTCCGTCGGATGGGACGTTAAGGCGTGGCCCCGTGTGCGGGAGAGCCATACCCTGTGCACGTTAAAGAACACGCTGGATGGCCTTGACGGGAGGCTACCATCTGTTTCCTAAGAGTTGTTCCAGTGGGTCCCCTCCCCCAACCTTCTCTGACCTTCGGGGTCCATGTGACCTGGCCATTTAGCCCATGGTGTGCAAAAAAGTGCCGCTCATAGGTAAAACAACCCAACGTTAAAGAACACGCTGGATGGCCTTGACGGGAGCTACCATCTGTCTCCCAACAGCTGTTCCAGTGGGTCCCTTCCCCAACCTTCTCTGAGCCTTCGGGGTCCATGTGACCTGGTAATTTAGCCCATGGTGTGCAAAAAAGTGCCACTCAGAGGTAAAACAACAACAACAACTTCCCAATATTCCTTCAGCCAATGTGACTTATAGACATTCTGGCATATTTTTTCGATTTTCTCCTGGAGCTAAAAAATTTTCAGCAAATTTTTTCCAATGTTTCTTGTTAACATGATATTTCCTGTGATACTTCATTACTGAAATATTTGCTCATTTGAATTCATAAGTTCCTCTAATTTCAACGTAAAAGAGTGTCATTAATACTCATTACTTAATAAATCAATTTTATTCTGGCAATTACGCATATATTAAGTTTTTGCAAACAACAAAAACAATATAGCGTAATTTTTGGAAACGACGTAGCTGTCATTTTCATAATTAAAGTTGTCATTTAGTGAATGTTGTTGTCGTTCGAAAGCAGACACCGATAGGCTTGGAAAAGTTGTACAGTCGCTCAAAAAAGTATCCGAACACTATGGTTGATTACAGAATTCAGAAAAAATATCTGGCAACAATTTTTTTTTCTGAAATTTGTAATCAACCATAGTGTTCGGATATTTTTTTTTCAGCGACTGCACCTTATTCGTGTGCAGCACACGAAGGTTGCCAGGTCACTAATTTCTAAAAAAATCGTTGCCAGATATTTTTTCTGAAATTTGTAATTAACCATAGTGTTCGGATATTTTTTTTCAGCGACTGCACCTTATTCGTGTACAGCACACGAAGGTTGCCAGATCACTAATTTCTAAAAAAATCGTTGCCAGATATTTTTTCTGAAATTTGTAATTAACCATAGTGTTCGGATATTTTTTTTCAGCGACTGCACCTTATTCGTGTACAGCACACGAAGGTTGCCAAATCACTAATTTCTAAAAAAATCGCTGCCAGGTATTTTTTTCTGAATTCTGTAATCAACCATAGTGTTCGGATACTTTTTTGAGCGACAGTACGTCTGTCGTATAGGACATTACATCGTGTCCCGTGCTTATTAGAGCATTTAAATTAACACGATGGATGGCGTTGGCGGGAAGTTTCCATGTCTACTAAAAGCTGTCATGTGGATTATTTTCCTTGATCTGAGTACTTGAGGACCTTGTTGTCCTAACAGTTTAGCGCACTGTGTGAAAAAAAGTGCCCTGAGTGTCACTTTTTTTGTACAAAATGAGCTAAATGTCGGGGTTACAAGTACCCTAGGACTCAGAGAAGGTTTGGGGAAGGGGATCCATTGGAACAGCTGTTAGGAGACAGATGTAAACCTTCTGTGAAGGCCATTCAGCGTGTTCTTGAACGTGCACGCGTAAAACTGTGCTCTAATCCGAGGGACGGCGGATTAATCTCAATGCTAGCCCAGGCAGGACTCGAACCTCGAAACTGCAGATTACGAACCTGGCGCACTACCAACTGAGCAATCCCACCCTGAAAAATAAACGATAATGCTAATTGACCCAAAAAATGCTTTCGAAAAATAAAGGTTGTAACCATTTAGATGTTGCTTACAGTTCAACTTATTTATTTCACAACAAGATAACCTTCACTATTCCATTTGGCTTAAATCCATACCGAAACACACAAACAGGAAAAAAATAAAGAAGAATGGGGGGACAACAACAACAACAACAACAAAATAAAAACGCGCGAATTTGTTTCACCACTGGGAAGTTGGCAAAGGAACCAGTAAGGAAAATCGTAATAATGCCGCATTGCATCCATCACTGCAACGTTTCCTGGCAACCGGCGAGGCCGATGAGCAGCAGCGTGTTGCCCGAAGATGGAAGATGCTGCGAAATGGCGTTTGATGAATGAGAGGAAGAGCAGAAGCGTCTCTTCTTTCGAGGCGCCATCTGTTTCCTCCGCTTCACAATGTTGACTTTTTACAAATTGTACCATGTCCAAGAGAGATGAATGGAAAAGAAGAGACAGCTTCAGATTCTGTTGTCGACAATTCTTTTGTTTTTATTACGTTTGAGTCCACTGTTGACGGCAAAAAGCGTCTTCTTTGATAGATAGAGTGTTACGTTTCGAGCAGATGAAATCCGTTAAAAGGAAGTGTGAAAATACATGAGCAGCACTTTCAGACATCTAGTGCCTTATGTTTTCTGTTAGCTTAATCCGATGTTTACATACTCAAAAGAGTTTGTTTTCTTAGTGATTCTGTTCGCACAGCTCGAATTAGAAATCATCGAAAGTGTTTTGGGTTGCTGTTTAGATTTTGTTTCGCACAGCTTTCAAGTTTATCCAGTAAAATATATTCGCATTTGTTTACACATTTTTTCTTTTTTTTAATTCTAACTTGCTTATCGCCTTCAGATAGCTTTTCAGAGGTGAGTTGGGTTGTTTTACCTCTGAGCGGCACTTTTTTACACACCATTGGCTAAATGGCCAGGTCACATGGACCCCGAAGGCTTAGAGAAGGTTTGGGAGAGGGGTCCCACAGGAACAGCTGTTGGGAGACAGATGGTAGCCTCCCGTCAAGGCCATTCAGCTTGTTCTTTAACGTTGGGTTGTTTTACCTCTGAGCGGCACTTTTTTGCACACCATGGGCTAAATGGCCAGGTCACATGGACCCCGAAGGCTCAGAGAAGGTTGGGGGAGGGGACCCACTGGAACAGCTGTTGGGAGACAGATGGTAGCCTCCCGCCAAGGCCATCCAGCGTGTTCTTTAACGTTGGGTTGTTTTACCTCTGAGCGGCACTTTTTTGCACACCATGGGCTAAATGGCCAGGTCACATGGACCCCGAAGGCTCAGAGAAGGTTGGGGGAGGGGACCCACTGGAATAGCTGCTGGGAGACAGATGGTAACCTCCCGTCAAGGCCATCCAGCGTGTTCTTTAACGTGCACAGGGTATGGCTCTCCCGCACACTGCGCCACGGCTTAACGTCCCATTCAACGGACGGTGGCCTTTCCAAGCCCATCGGTGTCCCTTACTGACCGTGGGCAGGTCGGGGAATTTTTGCGGAGATAAATCTCAACCCTGACCCAGCTGAGCTTTTCAGAGGTGGGTGTTTAAAATGTCTTCTTTTAACCTTATTTTCCAGAGAAAGACTCCATAACATATTTAAATCCTAGTTCTAGAAATGAATCTTCTCCTTAAAGATGAGATGGTTTCTATACATTCTTGTATCTGAAATATTTAAACTGGTGCTAACAGACCCAGTTCTAGAAAATATATACATGGGGAGGGGGAGTCACGTGACTTATAGAGCAGGAAAAAATTAAAGGGGAAGCAAGTGACTTAATTTCCATTAAAGTATAACATTTTTCCCTCCGTTTCAGAGAGCTTGGAAAATGGATGAAATATACAGTCACTCAAAAAAATATCCGAACACTATGGTTGATTACAGATTTCAGAAAAAATAAGTGTAATAATAACCATAGTGTTCGGATATTTTTTTGAGCGACTGCACCTTATTCGTGTACAGCACACGAAGGTTGCCAGATCACTAATTTCTAAAAAAATCGTTGCCAGATATTTTTTCTGAAATTTGTAATCAACCATAATGTTTGGATATTTTTTTTCAGCGACTGTACCTTATTCGTGTACAGCACACGAAGGTTGCCAGATCACTAATTTCTAAAAAAATCGTTGCCAGATATTTTTTCTGAAATTTGTAATCAACCATAGTGTTTGGATATTTTTTTTCAGCGACTGTACCTTATTCGTGTACAGCACACGAAGGTTGCCAGATCACTAATTTCTAAAAAAATCGTTGCCAGATATTTTTTCTGAAATTTGTAATCAACCATAGTGTTCGGATATTTTTTTTCAGCGACTTACCTTATTCGTGTAGAGCACACGAAGGCTGCCAGATAACTAATTTCTAAACAAATCGTTGCCAGATATTTTTTCTGAAATTTGTAATCAACCATAGTGTTTGGATATTTTTTTTCAGCGACTGTACCTTATTCGTGTACACGAAGGTTGCCAGATCACTAATTTCTAAAAAATCGTTGCCAGATATTTTTTCTGAAATTTGTAATCAACCATAGTGTTCGGATATTTTTTTTTCAGCGACTTACCTTATTCGTGTAGAGCACACGAAGGTTGCCAGATAACTAATTTCTAAAAAAATCGTTGCCAGATATTTTTTCTGATTTCTGCAATCAACTATAGTGTTCGGATATTTTTTTGAGCGACTGTACACTGGTTTAAGAATTTTTGCCTCTCTTTCCCTCCGTATGATTCTCAAATGGGGGAGGGTCATTAGCCCCATGCCATTCCCCACTCATCTAGAACTGACTCTGTTGTTATTAAAGTTATTCAACATCAATTCACCACTCTTTTTTCACTTTAAATCTGTTCGGCCAACAAATATGAGTAATTTTTTAAAGAAATATAAATATATATAACTCGAGTTTATACACACTGAATCGATGTCTTTTATGTGTTACGAAGAGCGTAAAGCATCTCCTTGGCAACCATTCTGTTCGTTCTCTTTATTTTCATGTTCCAGTTTCTCTTAGTTGTCTTTCAGCACAATCCATCAAGAAGCCGAGAGAGAACCAAAACAAAAAAACTTGCATTTTTTATTTATGGCTGTTGTTTCAAACGGATGCATTACGAATTCCATCTTTCTAGGTCGCTTTATGTTTTTTAGTGTCCCTGATATTTTTTGCGAGAATTATTACCTAAAATAATTGACAGCACTCAAGCGAAATATCATTTTGTTTTCTTTCGTAGATATATCAGTATTTCAATTTTTATCTAGATATTATTTATACATCTATTACCGATTTTTTTCTTTCGTATAATTATTGTCCTAAAAAGATTTTCTCTGGGCATTAGATAACAGTGCTTAATAAAAATTTGTCTGATTCCATTACACTTCTGCATTAACATTATTTTTCCTGGAGTTTCTTATTCATTGATACTTCTATTACTTTTCGCCATTTCGATACATTTTTATTCATTTATTTCTCTGTTCTGTATAGTTCCTTCTTTTCACATTCCTAAGTCTCCAGAATTAGCTATTCCCTTTCTCTGCTCCATTTCTCTCTTCGAATACTTTTACCGAATTTAACTTCTATAGATCTTCTCTTGCTTTTTGGTGCTTTTTTTTGCTTTTGGGGTGGCTCAGTCGGTAGCGCGCCAGGCTCGTAATCTGTAGTTCCCAGTTTCGAGTCCCAGCTGAGTCAGCGTTGAGATTTATCTCCGCAAAACTCCCCGCCCTGTCCACGGTCAGTAGAGGACACCGATGGGCTTGGAAAGTCCGCCTTCCGTCGGATGGGACGTTAAGCCGTGGCTCCGTGTGAGGGAGAACCATAATCTGTGCACGTTAAAGAACACGTTGGATGGCCTTGACGGGAGGCTGCCATCTGTCTCCCAACAGCTGATCCAGTGGGTCCCCTCCCCCAACCTTCTCTGAGCCTTCAGGATCCTTGTGGCCTGGCCATTTAGCCCATGGTGTGCAAAAAAGTGCCGCTCAGAGGTAAAACAACCCAACGTTAAAGAACACGCTGGATGGCCTTGACGGGAGGCTACCATCTGTCTTCCAACAGCTGTTCCAGTGAGTCCCCACCCCCAACCTTCTCTGAGCCTTCGGGATCCATGTGACCTGGCCATTTAGCCCATGGTGTGCAAAAAAGTGCCGCTCAGAGGTAAATCAACCCAATTCTCTTGCTTTTTTTTAATCTCCTATACCACCTTTTTTTCCGTTGTTCATCTTTGCAACCTTTTTTTCCATCCCTTCCATCTAATGATAAATAAAAAGATCCTCCTTCTTTTCAACGAAGAGTCTTAAAATTTACTTTTGTATACTTTCGTTTCGCATTTTTGTTTACTTTTTAGGTCATATTTTTTTCTTTTTTTTTTTCGCTTCTCGTTCCTTGATAATATTTTATATTTATCTTTTTTCGTTCCTTCTTCCTCTTCTCTTACTTTACATTAATGATATCTTTCCTTCAAAGCATTATTTTTAATATTTCATCCTCTTTATTACATCTTCCAATTTTTAGCATGTTTTATTTTATCTAAACCATTTTAAAATTTTTCATTCACTTTTCACCTTCCTACTTTTTCCCATCTTTTCCGTCAAAATTCCTATTATTCCTAATTGTGTATTTTTCTCTCCATTTCCCTATTCTGTTTCTTATGCATCATCATTTTACCAACCTCAACTTATTCTTCATCATTGCTAGCATCGACATTCATGCATCGTTTTCATTTATCATCTTCCTTATTCATCTTCCTGATTATTTACCACTTATTACCATAAATTCCTTTTTTTATAAGGTATTATCATTTCACTCGGTCTTCGTACTCTTCGCCAACTCTTCCGATGATATCTTGTTTTTAACATGTCATCTTTTCTCTCAGTCTTAGTCTGTATCAAACTTTTCCCTCAAATTTCTTGTTTTTAACATATCATCTTTTCTCTCAGTCTTAGTCTGTATCAACTTTTCCCCTCAAATTTCTTGTTTTTAACATATCATCTTTTCTCTCAGTCTTAGTCTGTATCAACTTTTCCCTCAAATTTCTTGTTTTTAACATATCATCTTTTCTCTGTCTTAGTCTGTATCAACTTTTCCCCTCAAATTTCTTGTTTTTAACATATCATCGTTTCTCTCAGTCTTAGTCTGTATCAACCTTTTCCCTCAAATTTCTTGTTTTTAACATATCATCTTTTCTCTCAGTCTTAGTCAGTATCAACTTTTCCCCTCAAATTTCTTGTTTTTAACATATCATCTTTTCTCTCAGTCTTAGTCAGTATCAACTTTTCCCCTCAAATTTCTTGTTTTTAACATATCATCTTTTCTCTCAGTCTTAGTCTGTATCAACATTTTCCCTCAAATTTCTTGTTTTTAACATATCATCTTTTCTCTCAGTCTTAGTCTGTATCAAAATTTTCCCTCAAATTTCTTGTTTTTAACATGTCATCTTTTCTCTCAGTCTTAGTCTGTATCAACTTTTCCCCTCAAATTTCTTGTTTTTAACATATCATCTTTTCTCTCAATCTTAGTCTGTATCAACATTTTCCCTCAAATTTCTTGTTTTTAACATATCATCTTTTCTCTCATTCTTAGTCTGTATCAACTTTTCCCCTCAAATTTCTTGTTTTTAACATAACATCTTTTCTCTCAGTCTTAGTCTGTATCAACTTTTCCCCTGAAATTTCTTGTTTTTAACATATCATCTTTTCTCTCAGTCTTAGTCTGTATCAACATTTTCCCTCAGTCTTAGTCTGTATCAACATTTTCCCTCAAATTTCTTGTTTTTAACATATCATCTTTTCTCTCAGTCTTAGTCTGTATCAAAATTTTCCCTCAAATTTCTTGTTTTTAACATGTCATCTTTTCTCTCAGTCTTAGTCTGTATCAACTTTTCCCCTCAAATTTCTTGTTTTTAACATATCATCTTTTCTCTCAATCTTAGTCTGTATCAACATTTTCCCTCAAATTTCTTGTTTTTAACATATCATCTTTTCTCTCAGTCTTAGTCTGTATCAACTTTTCCCCTCAAATTTCTTGTTTTTAACATAACATCTTTTCTCTCAGTCTTAGTCTGTATCAACTTTTCCCCTGAAATTTCTTGTTTTTAACATATCATCTTTTCTCTCAGTCTTAGTCTGTATCAACTTTTCCCCTCAAATTTCTTGTTTTTAACATATCATCTTTTCTCTCAGTCTTAGTCTGTATCAACCTTTTCCCTCAAATTTCTTGTTTTTAACATATCATCTTTTCTCTCAGTCTTAGTCTGTATCAACTCTTTCCCTCAAATTTCTTGTTTTTAACATATAATCTTTTCTCTCAGTCTTAGTCTGTATCAACTTTTCCCCTCAAATTTCTTGTTTTTAACATATCATCTTTTCTCTGTCTTAGTCTGTATCAACTTTTCCCCTCAAATTTCTTGTTTTTAACATATCATCGTTTCTCTCACTCTTAGTCTGTATCAACCTTTTCCCTCAAATTTCTTGTTTTTAACATATCATCTTTTCTCTCAGTCTTAGTCAGTATCAACTTTTCCCCTCAAATTTCTTGTTTTTAACATATCATCTTTTCTCTCAGTCTTAGTCAGTATCAACTTTTCCCCTCAAATTTCTTGTTTTTAACATATCATCTTTTCTCTCAGTCTTAGTCTGTATCAACATTTTCCCTCAAATTTCTTGTTTTTAACATGTCATCTTTTCTCTCAGTCTTAGTCTGTATCAAAATTTTCCCTCAAATTTCTTGTTTTTAACATGTCATCTTTTCTCTCAGTCTTAGTCTGTATCAACTTTTCCCCTCAAATTTCTTGTTTTTAACATATCATCTTTTCTCTCAATCTTAGTCTGTATCAACATTTTCCCTCAAATTTCTTGTTTTTAACATATCATCTTTTCTCTCAGTCTTAGTCTGTATCAACTTTTCCCCTCAAATTTCTTGTTTTTAACATAACATCTTTTCTCTCAGTCTTAGTCTGTATCAACTTTTCCCCTGAAATTTCTTGTTTTTAACATATCATCTTTTCTCTCAGTCTTAGTCTGTATCAACATTTTCCCTCAAATTTCTTGTTTTTAACATATCATCTTTTCTCTCAGTCTTAGTCTGTATCAAAATTTTCCCTCAAATTTCTTGTTTTTAACATGTCATCTTTTCTCTCAGTCTTAGTCTGTATCAACTTTTCCCCTCAAATTTCTTGTTTTTAACATATCATCTTTTCTCTCAATCTTAGTCTGTATCAACATTTTCCCTCAAATTTCTTGTTTTTAACATATCATCTTTTCTCTCAGTCTTAGTCTGTATCAACTTTTCCCCTCAAATTTCTTGTTTTTAACATAACATCTTTTCTCTCAGTCTCAGTCTGTATCAACTTCTCCCCTCAAATTTCTTGTTTTTAACATATCATCTTTTCTCTCAGTCTTAGTCTGTATCAACCTTTTCCCTCAAATTTCTTGTTTTTAACATATCATCTTTTCTCTCAGTCTTAGTGTGTATCAACCTTTTCCCTCAAATTTCTTGTTTTTAACATATCATCTTTTCTCTCAGTCTTAGTCTGTATCAACTTTTTCCCTCAAATTTCTTGTTTTTAACATGTCATCTTTTCTCTCAGTCTTAGTCTGTATCAACCTTTTCCCTCAAATTTCTTGTTTTTAACATGTCATCTTTTCTCTCAGTCTTAGTCTGTATCAACTTTTTCCCTCAAATTTCTTGTTTTTAACATGTCATCTTTTCTCTCAGTCTTAATCTGTATCAACTTTTTCCCTCAAATTTCTTGTTTTTAACATGTCATCTTTTCTCTCAGTCTTAGTCTGTATCAACTTTTTCCCTCAAATTTCTTGTTTTTAACATGTCATCTTTTCTCTCAGTCTTAATCTGTATCAACTTTTTCCCTCAAATTTCTTGTTTTTAACATGTCATCTTTTCTCTCAGTCTTAGTCTGTATCAACTTTTTCCCTCAAATTTCTTGTTTTTAACATATCATCTTTTCTCTCAGTCTTAGTCTGTATCAACTTTTCCCCTCAAATTTCTTGTTTTTAACATATCATCTTTTCTCTCAGTCTTAGTCTGTATCAAATTTTCCCCTCAAATTTCTTGTTTTTGACATATCATCGTTTCTCTCAGTCTTAGTCTGTATCAACTTTTTCCCTCAAATTTTTTGCTTTTAACATGTCATCTTTTCTCTCAGTCTTAGTCTGTATCAACTTTTTCCCTCAAATTTCTTGTTTTTAACATGTCATCTTTTCTCTCAGTCTTAATCTGTATCAACTTTTTCCCACAAATTTCTTGTTTTTAACATGTCATCTTTTCTCTCAGTCTTAGTCTGTATCAACTTTTCCCCTCAAATTTCTTGTTTTTAACATGTCATCTTTTCTCTCAGTCTTAGTCTGTATCAACTTTTTCCCTCAAATTTCTTGTTTTTAACATGTCATCTTTTCTTTCAGTCTTAGTCAGTATCAACTTTTCCCCTCAAATTTCTTGCTTTTAACATATCTTTTCTCTCAGTCTTAGTCTGTATCAAATTTTCCCCTCAAATTTCTTGTTTTTGACATATCATCGTTTCTCTCAGTCTTAGTCTGTATCAACTTTTTCCCTCAAATTTCTTGTTTTTAACATGTCATCTTTTCTCTCAGTCTTAGTCTGGTATCAACTTTTTCCCTCAAATTTCTTGTTTTTAACATGTCATCTTTTCTCTCAGTCTTAGTCTGTATCAACTTTTTCCCTCAAATTTCTTGTTTTTAACATGTCATCTTTTCTCTCAGTCTTAGTCTGTATCAACTTTTTCCCTCAAATTTCTTGTTTTTAACATGTCATCTTTTCTCTCAGTCTTAGTCTGTATCAACTTTTTCCCTGAAATTTCTTGTTTTTAACATATCATCTTTTCTCTCAGTCTTAGTCTGTATCAACTTTTCCCCTCAAATTTCTTGTTTTTAACATATCATCTTTTCTCTCAGTCTTAGTCTGTATCAAAATTTTCCCTCAAATTTCTTGTTTTTGACATATCATCTTTTCTCTCAGTCTTAGTCTGTATCAACTTTTTCCCTCAAATTTCTTGTTTTTAACATATCTTTTCTCTCAGTCTTAGTCTGTATCAAAATTTTCCCTCAAATTTCTTGTTTTTAACATATAATCTTTTCTCTCAGTCTTAGTCTGTATCAACTTTTCCCCTCAAATTTCTTGTTTTTAACGTATCATCTTTTCTCTCAGTCTTAGTCTGTATCAAAATTTTCCCTCAAATTTCTTGTTTTTAACATATAATCTTTTCTCTCAGTCTTAGTCTGTATCAACTTTTCCCCTCAAATTTCTTGTTTTTAACATATCATCTTTTCTCTCAGTCTTAGTCTGTATCAAAATTTTCCCTCAAATTTCTTGTTTTTGACATATCATCTTTTCTCTCAGTCTTAGTCTGTATCAACTTTTTCCCTCAAATTTCTTGTTTTTAACATATCATCTTTTCTCTCAGTCTTAGTCTGTATCAAATTTTTCCCTCAAATTTCTTGTTTTTGACATATCAACTTTTCTCTCAATCTTAGTCTGTATCACCTTTATCCCTCAAATTTCTTATCCTTTTAATTCTTCATCTTTTCATTTCCCTATTCTCTACTATCACTCCCATTAACCTTATTCACATATTTCTTTTTATATTTCTCCATAATCCTGCTCTTTATCCTCTCTCTTCGATATTTCTTAAATTTTTTATTTACCATATATTTCTTACATTTTCTAGTATTTTTTTTACGTTTTGCTTTCGATATTCCTGTCCTTTTTCAATCACCTCTATTTTACCATCTCTTTCTTTATAAATTCTTACTGTTTTTAAACGTCATATTTTTCCTCAATCTACTTATTCTTTATCCTCTCTTTTCTTAAAATTCTTATTATCTTTAATATGATTTAAGTTCTCACCTCTTCCTGCTTCTTAGCCTATCTTCAGTCGAAATCATTTTCTTCTTAATGCATCATCTTCATCTTAGTATTCTTCAGCATCTCTTTCTTTAATATTGCACTCCTTCTCGCCAATATCTTTTTTTATAATCGAGTTCTTAAATGTTACAACCTCTTTTCTATTTATCATCTTTCTTTCATTTTTTCCTAACCTATATCACTTGTTTCCTCGATAATCTTTTATCTGCACCCCAAATTTTCGGGGCGGTGGTGGCTCAGTCGGTAGCGCGGCAGGCTCGCAATCTGTAGTTCCCAGGTTCGAGTCCCTGCTGGGTCAGCGTTGAGATTTATCTCCGCAAAATTTCCCCGCCCTGCCCACGGTCAGTAGGGGACACCGATGGGCTTGGAAAGGCCGCCGTCCGTCGGATGGGACGTTAAGCCGTGGCTCCGTGTGAGGGAGAGCCATACTCTGTGCACGTTAAGGAACACGCTGGATGGCCTTGACGGGAAGCTACAATCTGTCTCCCAACAGCTGTTCCAGTGGGTCCCCTCCCCCAACCTTCTCTGAGCCTTCGGGGTCCTTGTGGCCTGGCCATTTAGCCCATGGTGTGCAAAAAAAGTGCCGCTCAGAGGTAAAACAACCCAACGTTAAAGAACACGTTGGATGGCCTTGACGGGAGGCTACCATCTGTCTCCCAACAGCTGTTCCAGTGGGTCCCCTCCCCCAACCTTCTCTGAGCCTTCGGGATCCTTGTGGCCTGGCCATTTAGCCCATGGGGTGCAAAAAAAGTGCCGCTCAGAGGTAAAACAATCCAATCCAATCCCCAAATTTTCGAAACCTTCTCATTGATCCGTTTTCCCTACGGTCATCTCGATCTTCTACATCCATTATAATGCCAAAGATCGGACGAATAACGTTAAAACCCAAGATTCAAATCCGCAACCTTCCTCCAATAACTTTACTTTTGCACATAAAAAGAAAACGTTTCTTAGAAATAACGGAATTGAGAGAAATTGCTTATTTCTTGAAGTAACCGATCAATAAATTGCAAAGAAACGATCACACTGGCAAAAGTTTTAAATTTTTGTGCACCGCAGTCTGACAAAATGAGACAGCAAGTTCTCCATTCATTTTGCCAGATCAGAGTACACAATCTCTTTCCGCCCATTTGCATTCATTCTCTGGAGGATCGAGAATCGATTCCAAGTGCTCAGTTTCACCCTGATCAGCGACGCAATAAATCTGCCCGATTCTCTCCCTCCCTCACATGACTAACGACGTCTGCAGAAGGAATCATTATTCAGAGGTGAGACAGAAAGCTTGCTCAGAAAATGGAATAAGGATGCGCAGTAGGGAAGGTATCCAGATTACATCAGATGAGGCTATAAAAAAAAAGTAAAAAAGATGTTAAGAAACTTTAAAAAAATGAAAAATCTACCTGAAAACGGAGTGCGCATAGAATTCGAAGTTACCGTCTTATTATATATGCTATATTGCCAAAAGCATTCTGACACTTCCATAGTATGTGAATTGAGGCCAAACTATAAATCGTATAGGGGCAGAGGTAGCTCAGTCGGTAGCGCGCCAGGCTCGTAATCTGTAGTTCCCAGGTTCGAGTCCCAGCTGGGTCAGCGTTGAGATTTATCTCCGCAAAATTCCCCGCCCTGCCCACGGTCAGTAGGGGACACCGATGGGCTTGGAAAGGCCGCCGTCCGTCGGATGGGACGTTAAGCCGTTGCCCCGTGTGCGGGAGAGCTATACCCTGTGCACGTTAAAGAACACTCTGGATGGCCTTGACGGGAGGCTACCATCTGTCTCCCAACAGCTATTCCAGTGGGTTCCCTCTCTCAACCTTCTCTGAGCCTTCGGGGTCCATGTGACCTGGCCATTTAGCCCATGGTGTGCAAAAAAGCGCTTCTCAGAGGTAAAACAACCCAACCTTTCAAATATTACTGATTTAGAATTTGATTTCGCTTCCTTAGAATGAAATGTTTCCGAACGAGAATGCATATTAAATTCATTTTTTTTTTCACATATATGTTTCTGAATTTTCACAAACAGCGCATTTGTTCCAATATAGAATCGCATTTTTCTCTTGCAGTTGCTTTCACTCGAATCGACTGCGCATTAATGTTCAAGCGCTTTCATTAAAAAAAATCTATCCAATCCTGAGTTTTAAAAAAATGAATTTCCTACAGCCGCATTCTGTTTTTATTGAATCGTTTGCGAGTTGACAAATCTGATTATAGCGTGCCACACACTTGCAATCTTTTCCGGTGTAATTTTACTCAGGAAAAATTGCAACGAAAGTTTACGCAAGAAAATGTCGAAAGATTGAAGAAACAGAATGTATTTTTCGCTATTCTGCCTGAAAGCCAGCTCGCACACATCTTATATATAACGAAGATTGTTTGTATTTGTCTGTCGCTTATATACTTAATCCTTTAAATTGCTATAAGCACCAAGCTTTGAATGAACGATTCCTTCACTCAGAGGGGCGGGGGTGGCTCAGTCGGTAGCGCGCCAGGCTCGTAATTTGCAGTTCCCAGGTTCGAGTCCCAGCTGGGTCAGCGTTGAGATTTATCTCCGCAAAATTCCCCGCCCTGCCCACGGTCAGTAGGGGACACCGATGAGCTTGGAAAGGCCGCCGTCCGTCGGATGGGACGTTAAGCCGTGGCCCCGTGTATGGGAGAGTCATACCCTGTGCACGTTAAAGAACACGCTGGATGTCCTTGACGGGAGGCTAGCATCTATCTCCCAACAGCTGTTCCAGTGGGTCCCCTCCTCCAACCTTCTCTGAGTCTTCGGGGTCCTTGTGACCTGGCCGTTTAGCCCATGGTGTGCAAAAAAGTGCCGCTCAGAGGTAAAACAACCCAACTTCACCCAGAGAAGAATATAGGTTATATACGAACCCGCTGAGACCAACCAAAACCTGGCATAACGATTAATGATAAAATTTATAACAACATAATTGCACAACTTGATAATCCTTTAATTATAATAGGTGACTTTAATTCACATCATGCCCTCTGGCACTCTTATAAAACAGATCCAGCAGGCACATATTTATGTAAATTTATCTCTAAATCTAATTTTATATTACTTAATAACAAAGAAACTACACATGAAAATCCAGCAAATAACAGATCAATAATAGACCTCTCTCTTATTTCTCCTGAAATTTTTAATAAATTTAAATGGTCACTGCTTTCAGATACCAGAGGCAGTGACCATCATCCTATTTTATTATCATCTGAAATACATATAAAATTTCAAAATAAAATCTTTTTAAATGATTGGAATAAATTTAACTGTATTTTAAATCAAAATTTACCTCCTAATAACATAAATTATAATGAATTTTTTAGCTTCATCAATGAAAAAACTGAACCTGCTTTTAAAACCATTATCAGTAAAATTCCAAGATTAAAACGCAACTACTGGTATATGAACAGACTCATAGCCATTCGCAAAAAATTTGAGAATAAAGCCAAAAGAACAAGATATTTTCAAGACATCAATCATTTTAAAAAAATAAAAGCAGATTTTAGGAAAAAATTAAAGGAATCATTTAGACAGGATTGGAGAGAATTCACATCACAATTAACAACTACATCAACAGGATTAAATATATGGAAAATTTTTAAAAGCATTAATAATGAACCAAAGCAAAACTGCTCCATAGCCCAATATGCCATTAAGCATAACCTTACTATGACACAAACTGCAGACAATTTTGCAAAAAACCTCAAAATTACACATCCTGCTCCATGTCTGAATACAAGACAAAGATCTGAATTAAAAATTAACTTAAATCATTTAAAATTAAAACATTCTGAAGTAAATAAACCTCTCACTATCACAGAACTTAATAATGCTATTCACAAACTTAACCTCAAGTCTGCTCCAGGAGCTGACCACATATCTAATAAATATTTAAAAAATCTTCCCACACATTGGGGACACCGATGGGCTTGGAAAGGCCGCCGTCCGTCGGATGGGACGTTAAGCCGTGGTCCCGTGTGAGGGAGAGCCATACCCTGTGCACGTTAAAGAACACGCTGGATGGCCTTGACGGGAGGCTACCATCTGTCTCCCAACAGCTGTTCCAGTGGGTCCCCTCCCCCAACCTTCTCTGAGCCTTCGGGGTCCATGTGACCTGGCCATTTAGCCCATGGTGTGCAAAAAAGTGCCGCTCAGAGGTAAAACAACCCAACCCAACCCACACATTGGAGAGAAAAATTATTACAAATTTTCAACCACATCTGGACTACACATGAAATTCCTCCCACATGGGCAGAAATATTAATAATTTTTATTCCAAAACCAAATAAAATTCCAACAGAAATAACCTCCTTTCGGCCAATTTCATTGCTTTCTAACACACTTAAATTATTTGAAAAAATTTTGTTCAAAAGATTAAACTGGCAAACTGAAGCAAACAAAATTCTTCCATTCAATTTTTTTGGATTCAGAAAATTTAGATCAGCAAAAGAAAGCATTTCACTATTATTATCTCACATATATAATGCTAACAAAAAGAAACAAACCCTTTTGGCAATTTCAATAGATCTGTCTCAGGCCTTTGATTCTGTATCAATTGATTATTTAATGTTAAAATTAAGCAAAGCAAAAATAGATTATAATTTAATACAATTTTTATCTATTTATTTACAAAATAGAACCTTAAAAGTAAAACTAAACTCAACTCTCTCACAACCTTATAAAGTCACACAGGGGCTAGCTCAGGGGTCTACCCTTTCACCCATATTATTTAATATATATTTAGCAGATATTAAAAGTATTTTTGGCAAGGACTTCACTTTTACAACCTATGCAGATGATTTAACTTTTTGGATTGTAGAAAAAAATGAATATAACATTCAACAAAAATCTCAAGAACAAATCAATAAAATTATTCAATATTGCAATAAATGGAATTTATCTATTAATACAAAAAAAACATATTGTATTCATTTTTCAAAGTACAGATCTTATTCTCCAAAATTTAATTTAAAAATTAATTCTAATACAATCGGTTACAAATTGCAAACTATTGGGATTTCATCTTGATTCAAGACTAACTTGGAAAAAGCACCTGGATCAAGCTTACCATAATGGTTCTAAATTATTAAATTTATTCAAAATTTTTGCATTCAAAAAAGATGGATCTTCCCAAAACACACTAATTACTCTTTATCAAAATTTAATTAGACCAAAAATAGAATATGGATTAGATCTAATAGATAAACCATGCCTAACTAATTTAAAAAAATTAAATACAATACAAAACAAATGTTTAAAACTAGCATTAGGCTTGCCTAACTTTTGTCCGACACTGGCTTTATTAGCAGAAACTTCTTTTCCCACATTTGAAAATAGACATTCTATATTAATACTTAAATATTATGCAAAACTTCATCTTAAATTACCTGAACATCCTTTCTATAAAAAATTCTTTAGACTTCCTTTTTATAAACTATTAAAAAATAATAAATTAATATTTCAATATTTCAAAAAATTTCCTAAAACTGATTTAAAAGGATATTCACCACCTCTTATTGCAGACTGGTGTTTAAAACCCCCAATTATTCATACTGAGATTCCTTTATTAACATCTAAATATGACTCTTCAAATGAAGTAATTGCTCATCTATTTTATAATTACAAACTTGAAAATTTCAAGAATTTTATTGAAATAGACACAGATGGGTCTTACCTTCAGAATACAGGATCAACAACTGCATCAGTATATATACCCAAATATAAAGTCACAATAGCACATAGACTTCCAGATAAAACACCTATTTTACAAGCTGAAATGTTTGCAATTTATATGGCTTTTAACTGGATTTTACAAAACATAAAAAATCAGTACATTGTAATCTTTTCTGATTCTAAAGGTGCACTTTTGGCTTTAAATCAAGAATTTATGTATTCCTCATATAATTTCTATATTAATTCTATATTAAATATAAATACTGAAATTTTAAACAACAATAAAAATGTATTATATTTAAGTTGGATACCTGCTCACTCTGGTATTCAAGAAAATGAACATGTAGACTCAATAGCAAAAGCCGCACATAGCCTATCTGATATAACTCCTTTACATAAATTTTTTATTTTAATTAAGAGAGAGATTAAAAATTTAGAATACAATATAAGCGAAAAATATTTTCAACTACAATCTTTATTAAAACCAACTTTTAGAGCAAACCTTTCTAATAAAATTAATTATTTTCAAAACTTACCATTTAACAGACAAGAGATTAAGACAATATTAAGATTAAGAACTGATACCACACTTTTAAATAAATCAAAATTTTTTCTAAAATTAATTAATAATCCAAACTGTCCTAAATGTAAATTAATTGAAAATACATCTCATTTCCTATTGAATTGTGAAAAGTATAAAGCTGAAAGAAATAAATTTTTTAAAGAATTAGAAAATATTGGAATTATTGATTTTAATGTGGAATCTATTCTTGATTTCCCTAAATTTCCTACAAGGATAAAAATTTTTCAATTCTTACTTGACTTTATCAAAAAAACAGACAAATAGAATAATTTATAAAAAAAAAATAAAAAAAAAATAAAAAAAAATTAAAAAATTGAGAAAAACTTAAAATATATATATGAGTTATTTGAAAAACAAAAAAATATATAAAAAATATATAAAAAATATATATATATAAAATAAAAAAAAACTTGTTTTTTTTATGATTTCTCATAATTCAAATGGGTAAGCCTGTGTAAGGACCACCCAATACAGTGTAACGTAGAAGAAGAAGAAGAAGACCAACCAAAACCGATGTCGAATCGATTCCACAAAAATTCCCATAAACTTCCCATTAGCTGTGAATTCCTTTGCTCGTATACGCCAAGCGCTACGAAGGTAAATGCCCTTAAACAGCTTTTTTTCATTGTACCCTACAACAGCGTAAGGGTTCCCCCACTCCCAAAGGAGAAATATCTCAAATGAAAGCTACTGATGTGCGGAGTGAATGTACGGATGGGAAAGAGTGCTGATGGGAAAGAGTGAATGTACGGATGGGAAAGAGTGCTGATGGGGGAAAGAGTGAATGTACGGATGGGAAAGAGTGAATGCACGGATGGGAAAGATTACTGATGTGATGAGAAGACATATCTCAAACGAAAGCTACTGATGTGCGGAGTGAATGTACGGATGGGAAAGAGTGCTGATGGGGGAAAGAGTGCTGATGGGAAAGAGTGAATGTACGGATGGGAAAGAGTGAATGTACGGATGGGAAAGAGTGAATGCACGGATGGGAAAGATTAATGATGTGATGAGAAGACTTATATCTCAAACGAAAGTTACTGATGTGCGGAGTGAATGTACGGATGGGAAAGAGTGAATGCACGGATGGGAAAGATTACTGATGTGATGAGAAGACATATCTCAAACGAAAGCTACTGATGTGCGGAGTGAATGTACGGATGGGAAAGAGTGCTGATGGGAAAGAGTGAATGTACGGATGGGAAAGAGTGAATGCACGGATGGGAAAGATTACTGATGTGATGAGAAGACATATCTCAAACGAAAGCTACTGATGTGCGGAGTGAATGTAAGGATGGGAAAGAGTGTTGATGGGAGAAAGAGTGCTGATGGGAAAGAGTGAATGTACGGATGGGAAAGAGTACTGATGTGATGAGAAGACATATATCTCAAACGAAAGCTACTGATGTGCGGAGTGAATGTACGGATGGGAAAGAGTGCTGATGGGAAAGAGTGAATGACGGATGGGAAAGCTACTGATGTGCGTCTATTTTCAGTTATCAGGAATGGCTTCAAATTTTTCTCTTTTAAGCATCTTCCCCAAGAAAAAAAAGAAAAGGAAGAAAATCTTATAAAAATGATCAATATTAATTTTTATCTTAAATTTAAATTCGATGTAAAACTCATCTACCATATATTTTAGTGAGAGGGGTGACTCAGCTCCAATCTGTTTTGGAAAGGGTGATGTTTCATTTACCATATATTTTAAAGAGGGGAATTTATTCCAGCTAAACCCCCATACTGACCTGGGTCAGACAGAGGATACCAATGGGCTTGGAAAGGCCGTCGTCCGTCGGATGGGGTGTTAAGTCGTGGTTCCATGTGCGGGAGGGCCATACCCTGTGAACTTGACGGGAGGCTCCCAAAAGTATCCTAGCAGTTGTCCAGTGAATCGTCAACCTCCTCTGAGCCCCTGGGGTCCTTGTGGCCTGGTCATTTATACCATTGTGTGCAAAAACGTGCCGCACAAGGCACCCAAACCTTTTCGTTTTTTAAAATTTTTGAATGTGAAAGATCTCTCTTCAATAGTCCGACCAAAAACCAATCTTAAGTAAAACGCATCTTTCCCCATCATCCTCCCACTCCTCTCAAAAATTTCTTTCAATCCATCGGATATAATTTCATCCAATGGCGACTATCTTCTCTTTACAAGAATTTACACATCCAGAGACTTACGAATCAGTCCCATGTTTTTTGCAATCTTGTATAGTAGGAGATTAGTTCTGATCTAGGAGAAAGGATTGATGAGATTAGAAAAAGAGGAAGACGGGGTGAAGAGGATGACGAGAAGCCGACATGGAGCGCATCGCAGTTCGTTATCTGACACATACCGCATCGCCTTCCGTCATAATCCCGAGATACGATGAAATTGGATCTGATGTATTAAGTAGATCTACGTCATCAACCTTTTTCGCCTCCTGGTGTTTCCATCTTTCACATCAGGGCGCTGTGTTACGTCCTCTAATGCTCTCTCGGGTAGATGTTCGATTATTAGGATCAAAGCTCATCACGATGATGAGTCACATCCGCAAGGAAGACGTTTTCTTTCCTAAAGTTCTTCGACACCTGTGATAGTACTTAGTTGAGCGAACTCTTCATGCTACAGAACTCAGTATGTCGGCATTGGATTTTAACCGACTGAGATTAAAGGAAACAGTGCGCATGGTTTCACTCTTTTTTGTTCTCGATGTCATCCAGCGGGTTCTTTTTAAGGTAATTTAAAAATACTCGACTGGTTTTGGAGCAACTGTTCCAGCAGTTAAACTTTATGTGTTTTCTATAACTAGAGCATTGGTAATCAGTGTTCAGTTGTTTTACTTCTGAGCGGCACTTTTTTGCACACCATGGGCTAAATGGCCAGGTCACATGGACCCCGAAGGCTCAGAGAAGGTTGAGGGAAGAGACCCACTGGAACATCTGTTCGGAGATAAATGGCAGTCTCCCGTCAAGGCCATCCAGCATATTCTTTAACGTGCACAGGTATGGCTCTCCCGCATACGGGTCCAGGCTTAACGTCCCATCCGACGGACGGCGTCCTTTCCAAGCCCATTGGTTTCCCCTACTGACCGTGGGCAGGGTGGGGAATTTTGCGGAAATAAATCACAACGCTGACATAGCTGGGACTCGAACCTGGGAACTACAGATTACGAGCCTGACGCGCTACCGACTGAACCACCCCCGCCCCTAGTCAGCAGTGACTTCAGTTTTAGTAGTGCATGTCTTTGAATGAGAAGGTCAATACAAACGAGGAGTAGCTTCTAGGAACCTTCTCTGTCCTTACGTTGCAAATAAAAAAAAACGTTTTGGGTTGGATAGATATTGATGAAATATTACGATTCACGATTTCCATATTTTAGTTTTTTCCGCGTTTTGCAGATGTTAAGAAAAAAGGCTAAATTTTATTTTCTAACTGATTCATTTTTTGCAATTTCCATCGTTATAGGCCATTAAAGGCGAAAAGCATGAAACTTAATTATAATTGGAAACCAGAAATGGTTAAAACTCTCCGACAATCTGAGCGGAATCAGTTCACTTCGGTGAAACTCTAAAGTCTATATATGTTCTTATATCCGTTTGAGTTTACGCCAATTTCTGTGTTCTAATCTTCTGGAGTATTGGATATTGCCCTTTTTCAAAGGGGCGGGAGTGGCTCAGTCGGTAGCACGCCAGGCTCGTAATCTGTAGTTCCCAGGTTCGAGTCCCAGCTGGGTCAGCGTTGAGATTTATCTCCGCAAAATTCCCCCGCCTTGCCCACGGTCAGTAGGGGACACCGATGGGCTTGGAAAGGACGCCGTCCGTCGGATGGGACGTTAAGCCTTGGCCCCGTGTGCGGGAGAGCCATACCCTGTGCACGTTAAAGAACACGCTGGATGGCCTTGACGGGAGACTACCATATGTCTCCCAACAGCTGTTCCAGTGGGTCCCCTCCCCAAACCTTCTCTGAGCCTTCGTTGTTCATGTGACCTGGCATTTAGCCCATGGTGTGCAAAAAAGTGCCGCTCAGAGGTAAAACAACACAAGCCGTTTTCAAGAGATAAGCGACCAAGTAGTTTGAATGTTTCGCTGAGGAACAAAAAGATCTGGGTTCGAATTCCGAATAAGGCATGATCATTTTGTTACTGATGCATGATGCGTTTCTTCTGTTAATTCGTCTTCTTAACTAATCTTCTCTAGAACGCATAATACTGACAGGCTCCTGGCAGATTTCCGTCGCAAGTAAGGAAAATTTAAACTGTTGCTACGACCAGTATCTTCAAATATGATTCCTATACTTTAATACGAGGTTGTTGCGTTGTTTTGACTCTGAGCGATACTTGTTTTTGCACACAATGGGCTAAAAAATCAGATCGCCAAGGCCTCAGAGAAATTTGGATTAGGTTGTTTTACCTCTGAGCGGCACTTTTTTGCACACCATGGGCTAAATTGCCAGGTCACATGGACCCCGAAGGCTCAGAGAAGGTTGGGGTAGGGGACCCACTGGAACAGCTGTTGGGAGACAGATGGTAGCCTCCCATCAAGTCCATCCAGCGTGTTCTTTAACGTGCACAGGGTATGGCTCTCCCGCACACGGGGCCACGGCTTAAAGTCCCATCCGAAGGACGGCGGCTTTTCCAAGCCCATCAGTGTCCCCTACTGACCGTGGGCAGGGCGGGGAATTTTGCGTAGATAAATCTCAATGCTGATCCAGCTGGGACTCGAACCTGGGATCTACAGATTACGAGCCTGGCGCGCCACCGACTGAGCCACCCCCATTCCAGAAATTTGGGGGAAAGGGATCCATTGAATATAGCTGTTAGGAGACTGATGAAAGCTTCCCCTCAAGTTATCTAATACGTACTTTAACGTGAGCAGAGTATGGCTCTCTTGCAGACAGGCCCACGGCTTTATGTCCCATCCGAAGAACGGTGTCCTTTCCAAGCCCATCGGTGTCTTCATTTTCACCTAGGACAGGGTAGGGATTTAAAGGAGATAAATCTCAATGTTAGCATGGGTGGAGATCAAATTTGGGACGCTGCTGACTGAATCCCACTCCACGCCCCTTAGTACAAAAAAAAGAGCAAGCCGAAAAAACTGAGTTCTTTCAGGAATGGAACCCAGCCCTACGAACTCCCGATAATACTTATTAGTACCTCCACCACTTCCCACCCTAAAGAGACACTCAGTCCTCCTTCAAACAGTCCAGAGGACTCAAGAGGTGGGTTGGGTTGTTTTACCTCTGAGCGGCACTTTTTTTAACACCATGGGCTGAATGGCCGGGTCAAATGGACCCTGAAGACTCAGAGAAGGCTGGGGGAGGGGACCCACTGGAACATCTGTTGGGAGACAGATGGTAGTCTCCCGTCATGGCCATCCAGCGTATCCAGCGTACGCAGAGGGTATGGCTCTCCCGCACAAGGGTTCACGGCTTAGCGTTCCATCCGACGGACGGCGGCCTTTCCAAGCCCATCGGTGTCTCCTATTGACCGTGGGCAGGGCGAGGAGTTTGGCGGAGATACTCAGGAGGTGGAACGTCTTACATAACCCTTTTTTATAAAAACATTTGACTAAATAAAAACAAATTAAATCAAAACAATTTGAAAGATAGACTTTCAACGATATTTTTTCGATGTTTGAAGAGTTATCGAAATCGAAATATTTAATAGGAACATTGCCAGTTGAAATAATTGATTTCAAAATTATCTGAAAATATATTCAAACGAAATCGATAATCGCAAATATTAATCGACATATTTTTAGCAATGTGTTTCGATTGTTTTAATTTTCGTAAGCAATATTAGTTATTAATGCTTCAGCTTCTATAACTCATTAAATATCGATTGAATATTTTCAAAAATCGAGAGTTTTCAAAAATCGAGATTTAAAAAGATATGACAGAGAGGTTAATTAATCTTCAGTCACATTTTGGTTAGAAGAGTTTATTTAAGACGTTAGTTGGGTTGTTTTACCTCTGAGCGGCACTTTTTTGCACACCATGGGCTAAATGGCCAGGTCACATGGACCCCGAAGGCTCAGAGAAGGTTGGGGGAGTGGACCCACTGGAACAGCTGTTGGGAAGCAGATGGTAGCCTCCCGTCAAGGCCATCCAGCGTGTTCTTTAACATGCACAGGGTATGGCTCTCCCGCACACGGGGCCACGGCTTAACCTCCCATCCGACGGACGGCGGCCTTTCCAAGCCCATCGGTGTCCACTACTGACCGTGGGCAGGGAATTTTGCGGAGATAAATCTCAACGCTGACCCAGCTGAGACTCGAACCTGGGAACTACAGATTACGAGCCTGACGCGCTACCGACTGAGCCACCCCCGCCCCCATAAGACGTTAGTGAGCTCTCAGAATAGGAATCTCTATTGAGATAAAATTATTCTTTTCCTAATAAAATTTCCGTTTAATACATGTGTATATGCCTACTATGCTTTTTCGAATCGATTTCTGCTGTTAATATTATCCAGTGGAAGTTGGGGGAGAGCAGTGTGTCATGCCCTCTTTAAAATACGGTTTTCAATAAGTCTTTATGAAGTAAAAAATGGTCCTTAATTTCTCTGTCGGGTGGGCGAACAAATTAGCTTTAGCAGCAAGAAATTCAAAGAAGCATATACGAAGTCTGGATAATATACACTATGTCGAAAGGGCGGGGGTGGCTCGGTCGGTAGCGCGTCAGGCTCGTAATCTGTAGTTCCCAGGTTCGAGTCCCAGCTGGGTCAGCGTTGAGATTTATCTCCGCAAAATTCCCCGCCTTGCCCACGGTCAGTAGGGGACACCGATGGGCTTGGAAAGGCCGCCGTCCGTCGGATGGGACGTTAAGCCGTGGTCCCGTGTGAGGGAGAGCCATACCCTGTGCACGTTAAAGAACACGCTGGATGGCCTTGACGGGAGGCTACCATCTGTCTCCCAACAGCTGTTCCAGTGGGTCCCCTCCCCCAACCTTCTCTGAGCCTTCGGGGTCCATGTGACCTGGCCATTTAGCCCATGGTGTGCAAAAAAGTGCCGCTCAGAGGTAAAACAACCCAACCCAACCCACACATTGGAGAGAAAAATTATTACAAATTTTCAACCACATCTGGACTACACATGAAATTCCTCCCACATGGGCAGAAATATTAATAATTTTTATTCCAAAACCAAATAAAATTCCAACAGAAATAACCTCCTTTCGGCCAATTTCATTGCTTTCTAACACACTTAAATTATTTGAAAAAATTTTGTTCAAAAGATTAAACTGGCAAACTGAAGCAAACAAAATTCTTCCATTCAATTTTTTTGGATTCAGAAAATTTAGATCAGCAAAAGAAAGCATTTCACTATTATTATCTCACATATATAATGCTAACAAAAAGAAACAAACCCTTTTGGCAATTTCAATAGATCTGTCTCAGGCCTTTGATTCTGTATCAATTGATTATTTAATGTTAAAATTAAGCAAAGCAAAAATAGATTATAATTTAATACAATTTTTATCTATTTATTTACAAAATAGAACCTTAGAAGTAAAACTAAACTCAACTCTCTCACAACCTTATAAAGTCACACAGGGGCTAGCTCAGGGGTCTACCCTTTCACCCATATTATTTAATATATATTTAGCAGATATTAAAAGTATTTTTGGCAAGGACTTCACTTTTACAACCTATGCAGATGATTTAACTTTTTGGATTGCAGAAAAAAATGAATATAACATTCAACAAAAATCTCAAGAACAAATCAATAAAATTATTCAATATTGCAATAAATGGAATTTATCTATTAATACAAAAAAAACATATTGTATTCATTTTTCAAAGTACAGATCTTATTCTCCAAAATTTAATTTAAAAATTAATTCTAATACAATCTCACAGGTTACAAATTGCAAACTATTGGGATTTCATCTTGATTCAAGACTAACTTGGAAAAAACACCTGGATCAAGCTTATCATAATGGTTCTAAATTATTAAATTTATTCAAAATTTTTGCATTCAAAAAAGAGGGATCTTCCCAAAACATACTAATTACTCTTTATCAAAATTTAATTAGACCAAAAATAGAATATGGATTAGATCTAATAGATAAACCATGCCTAACTAATTTAAAAAAATTAAATACAATACAAAACAAATGTTTAAAACTAGCATTAGGCTTGCCTAACTTTTGTCCGACACTGGCTTTATTAGCAGAAACTTCTTTTCCCACATTTGAAAATAGACATTCTATATTAATACTTAAATATTATGCAAAACTTCATCTTAAATTACCTGAACATCCTTTCTATAAAAAATTCTTTAGACTTCCTTTTTATAAACTATTAAAAAATAATAAATTAATATTTCAATATTTCAAAAAATTTTCTAAAACTGATTTAAAAGGAGATTCACCACCTCTTATTGCAGACTGGTGTTTAAAAACCCCAATTATTCATACTGAGATTCCTTTATTAACATCTAAATATGACTCTTGAAATGAAGTAATAACTCATCTATTTTATAATTACAAACTTGAAAATTTCAAGAATTTTATTTAAATATTCACAGATGGGTCTTACCTTCAGAATACAGGATCAACAACTGCATCAGTATATATACCCAAATATAAAGTCACAATGGCACATAGACTTCCAGATAAAACACCTATTTTACAAGCTGAAATGTATGCAATTTATATGGCTTTTAACTGGATTTTACAAAACATAAAAAATCAGCACATTGTAATCTTTTCTGATTCTAAAGGTGCACTTTTGGCTTTAAATCAAGAATTTATGTATTCCTCATATAATTTCTATATTAATTCTATATTAAATATAAATACTGAAATTTTAAACAACAATAAAAATGTATTATATTTAAGTTGAATACCTGCTCACTCTGGTATTCAAGAAAATGAACATGTAGACTCAATAGCAAAAGCCGCACATAGCCTATCTGATATAACTCCTTTACATAAATTTTTTATTTTAATTAAGAGAGAGATTAAAAATTTAGAATACAATATAAGCGAAAAATATTTTCAACTACAATCTTTATTAAAACCAACTTTTAGAGCAAACCTTTCTAATAAAATTAATTATTTTCAAAACTTACCATTTAACAGACAAGAGATTAAGACAATATTAAGATTAAGAACTGATACCACACTTTTAAATAAATCAAAATTTTTTCTGAAATTAATTAATAATCCAAACTGTCCTAAATGTAAATTAATTGAAAATACATCTCATTTCCTATTGAATTGTGAAAAGTATAAAGGTGAAAGAAATGAATTTTTTAAAGAATTAGAAAATATTGGAATTATTGATTTTAATGTGGAATCTACTCTTGATTTCCCTAAATTTCCTACAAGGATAAAAATTTTTCAATTCTTACTTGACTTTATCAAAAAAACAGACAAATAGAATAATTTATAAAAAAAAAATAAAAAAAAAATAAAAAAAAATTAAAAAATTGAGAAAAACTTAAAATATATATATGAGTTATTTGAAAAACAAAAAAATATATAAAAAATATATAAAAAATATATATATATAATAAAAAAAACTTGTTTTTTTTATGATTTCTCATAATTCAAATGGGTAAGCCTGTGTAAGGACCACCCAATACAGTGTAACGTAGAAGAAGAAGAAGAAGACCAACCAAAACCGATGTCGAATCGATTCCACAAAAATTCCCATAAACTTCCCATTAGCTGTGAATTCCTTTGCTCGTATACGCCAAGCGCTACGAAGGTAAATGCCCTTAAACAGCTTTTTTTCATTGTACCCTACAACAGCGTAAGGGTTCCCCCACTCCCAAAGGAGAAATATCTCAAATGAAAGCTACTGATGTGCGGAGTGAATGTACGGATGGGAAAGAGTGCTGATGGGAAAGAGTGCTGATGGGAAAGAGTGAATGTACGGATGGGAAAGAGTACTGATGAGAAGACATATCTCAAACGAAAGTTACTGATGTGCGGAGTGAATGTACGGATGGGAAAGAGTGCTGATGGGGGAAAGAGTGCTGATGGGAAAGAGTGAATGTATGGATGGGAAAGAGTGCTGATGGGGGAAAGAGTGCTGATGGGAAAGAGTGAATGTATGGATGGGAAAGAGTGAATGCACGGATGGGAAAGATTACTGATGTGATGAGAAGACATTTCTCAAACGAAAGCTACTGATGTGCGGAGTGAATGTAAGGATGGGAAAGAGTGTTGATGGGAGAAAGAGTGCTGATGGGAAAGAGTGAATGTACGGATGGGAAAGAGTGAATGTACGGATGGGAAAGAGTACTGATGAGAAGACATATCTCAAACGAAAGTTACTGATGTGCGGAGTGAATGTACGGATGGGAAAGAGTGCTGATGGGGGAAAGAGTGCTGATGGGAAAGAGTGAATGTATGGATGGGAAAGAGTGCTGATGGGGGAAAGAGTGCTGATGGGAAAGAGTGAATGTATGGATGGGAAAGAGTGAATGCACGGATGGGAAAGATTACTGATGTGATGAGAAGACATTTCTCAAACGAAAGCTACTGATGTGCGGAGTGAATGTAAGGATGGGAAAGAGTGTTGATGGGAGAAAGAGTGCTGATGGGAAAGAGTGAATGTACGGATGGGAAAGAGTGAATGTACGGATGGGAAAGAGTGCTGATGGGAAAGAGTGAATGTACGGATGGGAAAGAGTGCTGATGGGAAAGAGTGAATGTACGGATGGGAAAGAGTACTGATATGATGAGAAGACATATATCTAAAACGAAAGCTACTGATGTGCGAAGTGAATGTACGGATGGCAAAGAGTGCTGATGGGAAAGAGTGAATGTACGGATGGGAAAGCTACTGATGTGCGTCTATTTTCAGTTATCAGGAATGGCTTCAAATTTGTCTCTTTTAAGCATCTTCCCCAAGAAAAAAAAGAAAAGGAAGAAAATCTTATAAAAATGATCAATATTAATTTTTATCTTAAATTTAAATTCGATGTAAAACTCATCTACCATATATTTTAGTGAGAGGGGTGACTCAGCTCCAATCTGTTTTGGAAAGGTGATGTTTCATTTACCATATATTTTAAAGAGGGGAATTTATTCCAGCTAAACCCCCATACTGACCTGGGTCAGACAGAGGATACCAATGGGCTTGGAAAGGCCGTCGTCCGTCGGATGGGGCGTTAAGTCGTGGTTCCATGTGCGGGAGGGCCATACCCTGTGAACTTGACGGGAGGCTCCCAAAAGTATCCTAGCAGTTGTCCAGTGAATCTTCAACCTCCTCTGAGCCCCTGGGGTCCTTGTGGCCTGGTCATTTATACCATTGTGTGCAAAAACGTGCCGCACAAGGCACCCAAACCTTTTCGCTTTTTAAAATTTTTGAATGTGAAAGATCTCTCTTCAATAGTCCGACCAAAAACCAATCTTAAGTAAAACGCATCTTTCCCCATCATCCTCCCACTCCTCTCAAAAATTTCTTTCAATCCATCGGATATAATTTCATCCAATGGCGACTATCTTCTCTTTACAAGAATTTACACATCCAGAAACTTACGAATCAGTCCCATGTTTTTTGCAATCTTGTATAGTAGAAGATTAGTTCCGATCTAGGAGAAAGGATTGATGAGATTAGAAAAGGAGGAAGACGAGGTGAAGAGGATGACGAGAAGCCGACATGGAGCGCATCGCAGTTCGTTATCTGACACATACCGCATCGCCTTCCGTCATAATCCCGAGATACGATGAAATTGGATCTGATGTATTAAGTAGATCTACGTCATCAACCTTTTTCGCCTCCTGGTGTTTCCATCTTTCACATCAGGGAGCTGTGTTACGTCCTCTAATGCTCTCTCGGGTAGATGTTCGATTATTAGGATCAAAGCTCATCACGATGATGTGTCACATCCGCAAGGAAGACGTTTTCTTTCCTAAAGTTCTTCGACACCTGTGATAGTACTTAGTTGAGCGAACTCTTCATGCTACAGAACTCAGTATGTCGGCATTGGATTTTAACCGACTGAGATTAAAGGAAACAGTGCGCATGGTTTCACTCTTTTTTGTTCTCGATGTCATCCAGCGGGTTCTTTTTAAGGTAATTTAAAAATACTCGACTAGTTTTGGAGCAACTGTTCCAGCAGTTAAACTTTATGTGTTTTCTTTAACTAGAGTATTTGTAATCAGTGTTCGGTTGTTTTACCTCTGAGCGGCACTTTTTTGCACACCATGGGCTAAATGGCCACGTCACATGGACCCCGAAGGCTCAGAGAAGGTTGGGGGAAGGGACCCACTGGAACATCTGTTCGGAGATAAATGGCAGTCTCCCGTCAAGGCCATCCAGCATGTTCTTTAACGTGCACAGGGTATGGCTCTCCCGCATACGGGTCCAGGCTTAACGTCCCATCCGACGGACGGCGTCCTTTTCAAGCCCATTGGTTTCCCCTACTGACCGTGGGCAGGGTGGGGAATTTTGCGGAAATAAATCACAACGCTGACATAGCTGGGACTCGAACCTGGGAACTACAGATTACGAGCCTGGCGCGCTACCGACTGAGCCACCCCCGCCCCTGGTCAGCAGTGACTTCAGTTTTAGTAGTGCATGTCTTTGAATGAGAAGGTCAATACAAACTAGGAGTAGCTTCTAGGAACTTTCTCTGTCCTTACGTTGCAAATAAAAAAAAAACGTTTTGGGTTGGATAGATATTGATGAAATATTACGATTAACGATTTCCATATTTCAGTTTTTTCGGCGTTTTGCAGATGTTAAGAAAAAAGGCTAAATTTTATTTTCTAACTGATTCATTATTTGCAATTTCCATCGTTATAGGCCATTAAAGGCGAAAAGCATGAAACTTAATTATATTTGGAAACCAGATATGGTTAAAACTCTCCGACAATCTGAGCGGAATCAGTTCACTTCGGTGAAACTCTAAAGTCTATATATGTTCTTATATCCGTTTGAGTTTACGCCAATTTCTGTGTTCTAATCTTCTGAAGTATTGGATATTGCCTTTTTCAAAGGGGCGGGGGTGGCTCAGTCGGTAGCACGCCAGGCTCGTAATCTGTAGTTCCCAGGTTCGAGTCCCAGCTGGGTCAGCGTTGAGATTTATCTCCGCAAAATTCCCCCGCCTTGCCAACGGTCAGTAGGGGACACCGATGGGCTTGGAAAGGACGCCGTCCGTCGGATGGGACGTTAAGCCTTGGCCCCGTGTGCGGGAGAGCCATACCCTGTGCACGTTAAAGAACACGCTGGATGGCCTTGACGGGAGACTACCATATGTCTCCCAACAGCTGTTCCAGTGGGTCCCCTCCCCAAACCTTCTCTGAGCCTTCGTTGTTCATGTGACCTGGCATTTAGCCCATGGTGTGCAAAAAAGTGCCGCTCAGAGGTAAAACAACACAAGCCGTTTTCAAGAGATAAGCGACCAAGTAGTTTGAATGTTTCGCTGAGGAACAAAAAGATCTGGGTTCGAATTCCGAATAAGGCATGATCATTTTGTTACTGATGCATGATGCGTTTCTTCTGTTAATTCGTCTTCTTAACTAATCTTCTCTAGAACGCATAATACTGACAGGCTCCTGGCAGATTTCCGTCGCAAGTAAGGAAAATTTAAACTGTTGCTACGACCAGTATCTTCAAATATGATTCCTATACTTTAATACGAGGTTGTTGCGTTGTTTTGACTCTGAGCGATACTTGTTTTTGCACACAATGGGCTAAAAAATCAGATCGCCAAGGCCTCAGAGAAATTTGGATTAGGTTGTTTTACCTCTGAGCGGCACTTTTTTGCACACCATGGGCTAAATTGCCAGGTCACATGGACCCCGAAGGCTCAGAGAAGGTTGGGGTAGGGGACCCACTGGAACAGCTGTTGGGAGACAGATGGTAGCCTCCCATCAAGTCCATCCAGCGTGTTCTTTAACGTGCACAGGGTATGGCTCTCCCGCACACGGGGCAACGGCTTAAAGTCCCATCCGAAGGACGGCGGCTTTTCCAAGCCCATCAGTGTCCCCTACTGACCGTGGGCAGGGCGGGGAATTTTGCGTAGATAAATCTCAATGCTGATCCAGCTGGGACTCGAACCTGGGATCTACAGATTACGAGCCTGGCGCGCCACCGACTGAGCCACCCCCATTCCAGAAATTTGGCGGAAAGGGATCCATTGAATATAGCTGTTAGGAGACTGATGAAAGCTTCCCCTCAAGTTATCTACGTACTTTAACGTGAGCAGAGTATGGCTCTCTTGCAGACAGGCCCACGGCTTTATGTCCCATCCGAAGAACGGTGTCCTTTCCAAGCCCATCGGTGTCTTCATTTTCACCTAGGACAGCGTAGGGATTTAAAGGAGATAAATCTCAATGTTAGCATGGGTGGAGATCAAATTTGGGACGCTGCTGACTGAATCCCACTCCACGCCCCTTAGTACAAAAAAAAGAGCAAGCCGAAAAAACTGAGTTCTTTCAGGAATGGAACCCAGCCCTACGAACTCCCGATAATACTTCTTAGTACCTCCACCACTTCCCACCCTAAAGAGACACTCAGTCCTCCTTCAAACAGTCCAGAGGACTCAAGAGGTGGGTTGGGTTGTTTTACCTCTGAGCGGCACTTTTTTTAACACCATGGGCTGAATGGCCGGGTCAAATGGACCCTGAAGACTCAGAGAAGGCTGGGGGAGGGGACCCACTGGAACATCTGTTGGGAGACAGATGGTAGTCTCCCGTCATGGCCATCCAGCGTATCCAGCGTACGCAGAGGGTATGGCTCTCCCGCACAAGGGTTCACGGCTTAGCGTTCCATCCGACGGACGGCGGCCTTTCCAAGCCCATCGGTGTCTCCTATTGACCGTGGGCAGGGCGAGGAGTTTGGCGGAGATACTCAGGAGGTGGAACGTCTTACATAACCCTTTTTTATAAAAACATTTGACTAAATAAAAACAAATTAAATCAAAACAATTTGAAAGATAGACTATCAACGATATTTTTTCGATGTTTGAAGAGTTATCGAAATCGAAATATTTAATAGGAACATTGCCAGTTGAAATAATTGATTTCAAAATTATCTGAAAATATATTCAAACGAAATCGATAATCGCAAATATTAATCGTCATATTTTTAGCAATGTGTTTCGATTGTTTTAATTTTCGTAAGCAATATTAGTTATTAATGCTTCAGCTTCTATAACTCATTAAATATCGATTGAATATTTTCAAAAATCGAGAGTTTTCAAAAATCGAGATTTAAAAAGATATGACAGAGAGGTTAATTAATCTTCAGTCACATTTTGGTTAGAAGAGTTTATTTAAGACGTTAGTTGGGTTGTTTTACCTCTGAGCGGCACTTTTTTGCACACCATGGGCTAAATGGCCAGGTCACATGGACCCCGAAGGCTCAGAGAAGGTTGGGGGAGTGGACCCACTGGAACAGCTGTTGGGAAGCAGATGGTAGCCTCCCGTCAAGGCCATCCAGCGTGTTCTTTAACATGCACAGGGTATGGCTCTCCCGCACACGGGGCCACGGCTTAACCTCCCATCCGACGGACGGCGGCCTTTCCAAGCCCATCGGTGTCCACTACTGACCGTGGGCAGGGAATTTTGCGGAGATAAATCTCAACGCTGACCCAGCTGAGACTCGAACCTGGGAACTACAGATTACGAGCCTGACGCGCTACCGACTGAGCCACCCCCGCCCCCATAAGACGTTAGTGAGCTCTCAGAATAGGAATCTCTATTGAGATAAAATTATTCTTTTCCTAATAAAATTTCCGTTTAATACATGTGTATATGCCTACTATGCTTTTTCGAATCGATTTCTGCTGTTAATATTATCCAGTGGAAGTTGGGGGAGAGCAGTGTGTCATGCCCTCTTTAAAATACGGTTTTCAATAAGTCTTTATGAAGTAAAAAATGGTCCTTAATTTCTCTGTCGGGTGGGCGAACAAATTAGCTTTAGCAGCAAGAAATTCAAAGAAGCATATACGAAGTCTGGATAATATACACTATGTCGAAAGGGCGGGGGTGGCTCGGTCGGTAGCGCGTCAGGCTCGTAATCTGTAGTTCCCAGGTTCGAGTCCCAGCTGGGTCAGCGTTGAGATTTATCTCCGCAAAATTCCCGGCCCTGCCCACGGTCAGTAGGGGACACCGATGGGCTTGGAAAGGCCGCCGTCCGTCGGATGGGACGTTAAGCCGTGGCCCCGTGTGGGGAGAGCCATACCCTGTGCACGTTAAAGAACACGCTGGATGGCCTTCACGGGAGGCTACCATCTGTCTCCCAACAGCTGTTCCAGTGGGTCCCCTCCCCCAACCTTCTCTGAGCCTTGGGGGTCCATGTGACCTGGCCATTTAGCACATGGTGTGGAAAAAAGTGCCGCTCAGAGGTAAAACAACCCAACCCACTATGTCGAAAAAAGCGCCCGGACATTTCCATGTCATGTGAATAAATAGCCAGTTTCAAAGCTCCCTAACATTGAAAATAGACCTTTTACGCAAAAACTGTTATTGGCGATAAATTGTAGATGTCACTCAAATCTCTCTAAATATATTTCCCACAATATTCGTTTAATATTTAAAGAATGAATGGAAGCTGAAGCATTTATCTTCAACTTTTGACACTTGTGAAAAAAATACTTCAATAGATAAAACACAACTCTTGAAACAATTTGTTCACTAACATTTTTTAAATATCTGAAGTTTGTATGACGTTTTTTGAAGATTTCTTCAATTTGGAGGCAATGTGACAGTGTCGTCTGCTGTTAAATGGTCCCGTTTCAATGACTCTTTAAATATATTGATCGAAGATTGTTGAAAATTGACACTGTCACATTTCCTCCAAATTGATGAAATCTTAAATAATCGCCATACAAAACTTCAGATATTTATGTTAGGGAAAAAATTGTTACAAGAGCTATGTTTTATCTATTGAAGTATTTTTTCACAAGTGTCAAAAGTTGAAGATAAATGCTTCAGCTTCCATTCATTCTTTAAATATTAAACGAATATTGCGGGTAATATATTTAGAGAGATTTGAGTGACATCTACAATTTATCGCCAATAACAGTTTTTGCGTAAAAGGTTTATTTTCAATGTTAGGGAGCTTTGCAAGTGGCTTTCCATTCACATAACATGAAAGTGTCCGGACACTTTTTTCATCATAGTGTATGTTACAATGTCTGGGCACTAAATATAACAAATTGTTGCTAGAGATTCAGTTAAGCCTAACAAAGAGTAAAAATTGATTTTTGGCTAGAAAATATTCTGTATAGTACGTGAGCAATATTTTTCTTTGCAGGACTGGTTTAAAGTTAAACTTCCCTACAAAGTGCAGCACTATACAGAGAAGCTAGGGACTGGGGTGGCTCAGTCGGTAGCGCGCCAGGCTCGTAATCTGTAGTTCCCAGGTTCGAGTCCCAGCTGGGTCAGCGTTGAGATTTATCTCCGCAAAATTCCCCGCCCTGCCCACGGTCAGTAGGGGACACCGATGGGCTTGGAAAGGCCGCCGTCCGTCGAATGGGACTTTAAGCCGTATTCCCGTGTGTGGGAGAGCCGTACCCTGTGCACGTTAAAGAACACGCTGGATGGCTTTGACGGGAGGCTACCATCTGTCTCCCAACAGCTGTTCCAGTGGGTCCCCTCCCCCAACCTTCTCTGAGCCTTCGGGGTCCATGTGACCTGGCCATTTAGCCCATTGTGTGCAAAAAAGTGCCGCTCAGAGGTAACCCAACTCATTTTCGAACCTAAGATTTACTTTTAAATAAGGAACGCAGATACGAAGCAACCTTTCAAGAGTTGTCGTTTTAAAACAAAACTCAAAATTGCAAAAGATGTAAAGGATCAGGCATTTCTTCTCTCCCTCATTCAATTTCAACACATCACGTTCTATCCAAATGCTTTTCGCACGTTTCATCCTCGAATTTTGCATGCATCCCAAGGGTCGATAACGTCTTCTATCCTAACCCCAATTCCGAGGCAAGAGACATCTCCTGAACAAACCTTTCTATTATTGGAGATACTAGTAAGAGACAGCGACCCCCCTAGGCATGGTCCCTGGATCACCTCTGTCTATTTTCGAGGTGTAAGTCTGCGGAGGAATAATGACAGAAGAGGATAAGGAAGGAGCATCCAGAGAAGATGAGAAAGAGAGGGAAGAGTAGAGAGAATAAGAGAAGCTCCGGGCCTCGAAGATGTGCTAATAATCTTAGCATCGTGACGAGAGACGTAATTGACTTTTCCCAAGACAAATGGATTCTGTCCCTTCTCGTTGCTTCTTTCAGTTGATGTTGAAGTAATATTACCTACAGTAAGAGGAGAATAAAGGAAATAATTCTTTAAGCGACGTGGTGATAGCAAAAGTTGTAACTTTTCTGTTTTGCTGTGTTTTGACACTAATGAGAAATTATGTCCGTTCGTTGTTTAAGGTTTGGCTGATTAAAAAGCCTCTGGGGTGTAGAAATTTATTGCTTTTGTTTCGATTTCTGTGGAACATTAACTCCATGAATATGTAAAGCTCGAAAATGCAGTTTTTTTTTACCTTGTGTTGTAAGGGTGTATAGTTCGTGATTTAGTAGGGTTGTTTTACCTCTGAGAGACACTTTTTTTTGCACAGGATGGACTAAATGAGCAAGAGATATAGACCTCAAGGGCTCAGGGTAATCTGGGATAAGGGATCTACAGCTGTTAGGGGACAGATGGAAGACTCCAGTGAAGGTCATCCAGCTTGTTCTTTAACGTGTACAGTCGCTCAAAAAAGTATCCGAACACTATGGTTGATTACAGAATTCAGAAAAAATATCTGGCAATGATTTTTTTTAGAAATTAGTGATTTGTGTCACGTGACACGAAGGTTGCCAGATCACTAATTTCTAAAAAAATCGTTGCCAGATATTTTTTCTGAATTCTGTAATCAACCACAGTGTTTGGATTTTTTTGAATATATATAATGCGTATGAATATTTGATATATATAATGGGTATGAATATTGAGCGTGTGCAGTTACCGTTCACAGGAAACTGGAACGGTTGCGGTTAATGTTCACAGCACATTGGATCGTGTGAACTCACAAAAACCTGGATCGTGTGGGCCCACTCATAGAAATATTCAGCGTGTGCAGTTACCGTTCACAGCAAACTGGAGCGTGTGCAGTAACTGCACACGCTCCAGTTTGCTGTGAACGGTAACTGGAGCGCGTACAGTTGCTGTACACGCTCCAGATATTTTTTCTGAATTCTGTAATCAACCATAGTGTTCGGATACTTTTTTGAGCGATTGTACTTGTGACCTGGGAATTTATCCCATTGTGCGCAAAACAGGCTCAGTCGGCAAAGCGCCAGACTCCTAAACTGCAGTACCGAGGTTCGAGTCCCACCTGGGCCAATATTGAGATATATCTCGGCTAAACCCTACCCTGCCCTCGGTCAGAAAGGGGGACCGATGGGCTTTGTAAAGGCCGCCTTCCATTGGCCTCTCCCCTCCCCGGTCTGGAGAGACATATTCTGTACAGAATAAAGAATACGCTGGATTGCCTCGACAAGAGGTTTCTATTTGTCTCTTAACAGTTTGCGTAGTGGGTTCCCTTCCCGATTTAACCCATTGTGTGAACAAAAGTGTCGCTCAGATTTAAATCTACCGAACCCAGTCTATTTTTTCCCAGTGCATGTAGGTATAATAATAATGCGAACTCTTACACCTTCTTCTTCCATTTCTCGCTTTAGAGATTCTCTAATATAGTAAACGTAAATTCACTTCCAGCAGCTCGTAATCCGCAATTCCCAGGTTCGAGTCTCTGCTGGGTCAGCGTTGAGACTTATCTCCTCAAAACTCCCCGCCTTGCCCACGGTCAGTAGGGAACACCGAAGGGTTTGGAAAGGCCGCCTTTCGTCGGATGGGACATTAAACCGTGACCCCGTATGCGGGAGAACCATACCCTGTGCACGTTAAAGAACACACTAGATGGCCTTGACGGGAGGCTACCATCTGTCTCTCAACAGCAGTTCCAGTGGGTCCCCTCCCCCAACTTTCTCTGAGCCTTCGGGGTGCTTGTGACCTGCCATTTAGCCCATTGTGTGCAAAAAAAGTGCCGTTCCAACCAACCACTTCCAGCAGAACGAAGAGCACGTTTCCTGCAGCAGAGCAGCACAGGGATAATATTTGCCACCTTCCTCCCTGGAGGCTGCATTCACTGTTGCCTAGCAACAGGATACACCGTCATTCGGCTTCCGGTCGTAATTGCATTAGAGACTCATTTGGTTTCATACACTTGAACGGTAGCTTCTTAATTGAAGCAATATGAGCCTACTTATCGAAACAGCCGCAGATCTTACTATTGCGTTTAGTGGGCTTAATAAAGAGTTTGCAGAATGTAATTCTTTACATCTGATATCTCTGTTCCCTTTGCTGAAAACGCAGCCGAGGACGTTTACGGACTGCTCGAAGTATTAATAATTCATTCGTTTAATTGCGAGAAGAGTAATTTTCATCGCTCCACATTAGAATTCAGCTGGCAGATCCAAATGACATGGTTTTGGAGTCGTGTCAACTAATGCATATTGGACAGAGTTATTAGGGACTGGACAACTGGGTAGAGAGGCTTGTCTGAAATAGTTGTCGACGCTGTTTCGGGGTGTTTCCCCCTCATAGGGTAGGCAGAGGACAATTCTAGCGAATTTCGGTTTAATTAGAAGAGTTAGAAGCAAACAACATTTGTATGAGACCTCAAATGAACAACAGGCATCATTGCTGAATAGGGCAAATAGTTTATAAAGGTACATATTATGTAAGCATTTGGTTTAGTTTTCCTTAACCTTTCACTGGGTGATTACCCAGCATTAAGCAAGAAAGGGTTCGGTTGAGCGGCCTTTTTTGCACACAATGAGCTAAATGGCCAGGTCACATGGACCCCGAAGGCTCAGAGAAGGTTGGGGGAGAGGACCCACTGGAACAGCTGTTGGGAGACAGATGGTAGCCTCCCGTCAAGGCAATCCAGCGTGTTCTTTAACGTTGGGTTGTTTTACCTCTGAGCGGCACTTTTCTGCACACCATGGGCTAAATGGCCAGGTGACATGGACCACGAAGGCTCAGAGAAGGTTGGGGGAGAGGACCCACTGGAACAGCTGTTGGGAGACAGATGGTAGCCTCCCGTCAAGGCCATCCAGCGTGTTCTTTAAAGTTGGGTTGTTTTACGTCTGAGCGGCACTTTTTTGCACACAACGGGCTAAATGGCCAGGTCACAAGGACCCCGAAGGCTCAGAGAAGGTTGGGGGAGGGGACCCACTGGAACAGCTGTTGGGAGACAGGTGGTAGCCTCCCGTCAAGGCCATCCAGCGTGTTCTTTAACGTGCACAGGGTATGGCTCTTCCGCACACGGGCCACGGCTTAACGTCCCATCCGACGGACGGCGGCCTTTCCAAGCCCATCGGTGTCCCCTACTGACCGCGAGCAGGGCGGGGAATTTTCCGGAGAGAAATCTCAAACGCTGACCTAGTTGGGACTGGAACCTGGGAACTACAGATTACGAAGAAACGGCAAGGCAACAAGGACCATGAGTTCTGAAAAGAGATTTTACCCCACTTTAATTTCTTCCCGGATTCGGACCTGACTCAAATGTCACTTAACATTAGACTTATAGTTTAATAGCCTATCTTCCTATTCCTTTTGGAGACTCGAATTGGCTCACTCGGTAACGCGCTAGAATGGTAACCTGCAGTTCACAAATTCCAGTCCCACCTGGGCCAGCATTGAGATTTATCTACTCAAAACTCCCCGGCCTGCCCTCGGTCAGTAGGGGTCATCACCGGGTTGAGAAAGGTCTCCTCCATTGGATGGGACGTGTGAGAAAGAGCCACACTCCGTGCACGTTAAAGAACACGCTGGATGGTTTTGACGGAAGTATACCATCTGTCTCCTGAAAGCTTCCCAGTGGGTCCCGTCCCCCGACATTGTCTGAACTCATGTGGTCCTTTTGATTTGGTTATTTAGCCCATTATGTGCAAAAAAATTGCCCCTCAGAGTTAAAAGGACCCAACCTAATGCTTTCGTTCACCATTTCCAATGTCTGTTAGTTGGTTTGAATGTTTTTCAGAATGGTTACTTCGCCATATCTTCCAAACTCGTTGACCGATCGCAAAGTGGGTTGGGTTGTTTTACCTCTGAGCGGCACTTTTTTGCACACCATGGGCTAAATGGCCAGGTCACATGGAACCCGTAGGCTCAGAGAAGGTTGGGGGAGATTACCCACTGGAACACTGTTGGGAGACAGATGGTAGCCTCCCGTCAAGGCCATCCAGCGTGTTCTTTAACGTTGGGTTGTTTTACCTCTGAGCGGCACTTTTTTGCACACCATGGGTTAAATGGCCAGGTCACATGGAACCCGAAGGCTCAGAGAAGGTTGGGGGAGATGACCCACTGGAACACTGTTGGGAGACAGATGGTAGCCTCCCGTCAAGGCCATCCAGCGTGTTCTTTAACGTGCACAGGGTATGGCTCTCCCGTACACGGGGCCACGGCTTAACGTCCCATCCGACGGACGGCGTTTCCAAGCCCATCGGTGTCCCCTACTGACCGTGGGCAGGGCGGGGAACTTTGCGGAGATAAATCTCAACGCTGACCCAGCTGGGACTCGAACCTGGGAACTACAGATTACGAGCCTGGCGCGCTACCGACTGAGCCACCCCGGCCCCGATCGTAACGTGTGATGTGTGAAATGTAAGCTTCTGAAGCGAGAAGTGTCACAGAATATAAAAACCACCCCACGCTTTCTTCCCCCCCCCCCTATAAATGGTAATGTGAAAAAAAATAATAAACATCTATTGCAGAAATTTCAAAATAATATGTTTTGAAAAAAAAACATAGGACCGAGAAGAAAAAACAGGTTCAGTAGCGACAATAACTCCTGAAATGTAAATAAATTAATAAATGCCGTAACAACATTCTGGTTCGTCTCTATTACACAAAGTCATTTGACTCCAATTTCCATTATCTCGTTCCTTAAAAATTATTTTAGCTCCGGGCTTCAATATAATATGTCTCTACAGGCCAAGGTCTAAATTAAACAAAAAATGAGGGAGTGAAGAGCAAGAAATACAACGGTCTCTAAAAAGATGAAGTATAACATTTCCTCCTCCATTTTACAGGTCTTTAAAAAATCCCTTAAAAAATACGTGAAATGTAAATAACTTTCATAATTTTTTTTTTTTAACCCTTACTAACATTCTGAAAGCCCCTCCCCTCCCTTAAATCCAGATCCTCTCCCAGATCCGTCCATATTATGAAGTTGAATTCCACATCCTCTGGGGCGGGGGTGGCTCAGTCGGTAGCGCGCCAGTCTCGTAATCTGCAGTTCCCAGGTTCGAGTCCCAGCTGGGTCAGCGTTGAGATTTATCTCCGCAAAATTTCCCGCCCTGCCCACGGTCAGTAGGGGACACCGATGGGCTTGGAAAGGCCGCCGTCCATCGGATGGGACGTTAAGCCGTGGCCCCGTGTGCGGGAGAGCCATACCTTGTGCACGTTAAAGAACACGCTGGATGACCTTGACGGGAGGCTACCATCTGTCTCCCAACAGCTGTTCCAGTGGGTCCCCTCCCCCAACCTTCTCTGAGCCTTCGGGGTCCATGTGACCTAGCCATTTGGCCCATGGTGTGCAAAAAAGTGCCGCTCAGAGGTAAAACAATCCAACCCACATCCTCTATTGATTCATCTGCATTTAGAATATTTCCTAGTTTCTAGGGAAGTGAAATCATGACTATGCACATTGCAGCTGTTGGTTTTAAAGAATGAAAGCTTAAGAGAAAAGATAAAAATTGAAACCATTTAAACAGGATTACAATTAATTGGCAAAACTCTTTCTAAGTTGCATTCTATTCATTTCTCTGTTGACGGGTAAAAATGATTAACAATGTTCATTAGTTTTTTTTTTTTTGCTTTCAGGTCTTCACCGGAATCCACTTAGGTTTATGAATTAATGCCGCATTTTGTTCTCATAATCTCCGTTAGATGCTTAATATAATGATGATTGGGAGACTCGAGGAATCTGTATAAGCAGCTAGACTCTGCTGCTGCGCACCAATAAAATTCCTTTTTGCATGTTTCGTTTAAGCGACTTCGTAATTATCAAAAACAAAAAAAATAAAAAACTTTGCAGAGAACTAGTTACGAGTTGTATTTAATTACCAAGATTCGTTCCATCTTCTGTGAGATTAAATTTATCCTTCTTTCGTTTTTCCTCAGAAATCAGTAATTTATCTAATACACTAATTTCGCTTTTTTTTCTTTGACGTTTTAATGTGTTCATCTTAGCGTGCTACTTACTATGCTCATCTCGCAGAAATGCATTTCATCTAAATGCGATCTGATTTTGTGTAAAGCAATTATAGCGTTTTCGAATACCTGCTTTAAAGCTAAGAACAAGTAGCTCCCTCTCATTAAAGCTGTTGGATTGTTTTACCTCTGAGCAGCACTTTTTTTCACACCATGGGCTAAATGGCCAGGTCACATGGACCCCGAAGGCTCAGAGAAGGTTGGGGGAGGGGAACCACTGGAACAGCTGTTGGGAGACAGATGGTAGCCTCCCGTCAAGGCCATCCAGCGTGTTCTTTAACGTGCACAGGGTATGACTCTCCCGCATACGGAACTACGGCTTAACGTCCCATCCGACGGACGGCGGCCTTTCCAAGCCCATCGGTGTCCCCTACTGACCGTGGGCAGGGCGGGGAATTTTCCGGAGATAAATCTCACACGCTGACCTAGTTGGGACTCGAACATGGGAACTACAGATTACGAGCCTGGCGCTCTACCGACTGAGCTACCCCCGCACCTTTGAAAACGGTGTTTCTGACACTTAATAAATTTCTGGAAATAATCTTTCAGTGCTGATATGGCGACTTTGAAGGATTTAAGTTGGAGAGACTGACACTTCATAAGAAAATGCGCAAGAATGGCTTGAATGTATTGGATGAAGGACACCTTGGATTCTAACAGCTGATAGAGGAAGAAATTGCTACAGATGTTGCTAAGGCTTCTGCTACGGAAGAAAGGGAGTCTGGTAAAGAAGAACTTGATGAAACTGATGAAACAGAAGAATCTATAATTAAGAAGAAACTTGTCAGCCCTGCAAAAGATAGCATTGATGCAGCGATCAATTATGTGGGCTCTTTAATAAATCGAGAGTTGCAGGCCTTTATGAGCACTTAATAACTCTGAGAGAGTTGATAATGAAATGAAGAACAACTACAGAAGATCTGTTCATGCGCCAGGCTCGTAATCTGTAGTTTCTAGGTTCGAGTCCCAGCTGGGTCAACGTTGGTATTTATCTCCGCAAAATTCCCCGCCCTTCCCACGGTCAGTAGGGGACACCGATGGGCTTGGAAAGGTTGCCGTCCATCGGATGGGACGTTAAGCAGTGGTACCGTGTGCATGAGAGCCATACCCTGTGTACGTTAAAGAACACGCTGGATGGCCTTGACGGGAGGCTACCATCTGTCTCCCAACAGCTGTTCCAGTGGGTCCTCTCCCCCAACTTTCTCTGAGCCTTCGGGGTCCATGTGACCTGGCCATTTAGCCCATGGTGTGCAAAAAAGTGCCGCTCAGAGGTAAAACAACCCAACCCAAAGGTCTGTTCATACAAAACTTGACAGTTTCTTCAAGCCTGCATTACTACGCCCAAGAACGATTTCTGATTCTGATTCAAGGGTGGACAACTATCTAGATTTGAGTGACATTATTCCTGAGACTCTTCAAATATTTTGGGTCGTCTGTTTATGAATAAATGTGCTGTTTTTTTTTTTCCTTTTTTAAATAAAGACTCAAATTACAGTCTTAGTTTGAGATAGGAACTCAATATTATAAATAGAGAAAGTTACTCTAAATTTACATACATACGTAATACATGTTTAATTATAAGATTAATACTATACCACTAAATTTTCTTTTTATTTCTGTTCTAGGCTTTTTGTCTTTTTTTAGGGCCAGCTTATGCTTCGCTAATCCGTATCCACCCTTCTCTCAATTAATCCGGATTAAAGAAAGTTTACTGCATATCATTTACAGCGGCTTACAAAACAATCAATGTACAGTCGCTCAAAAAAGTTTCCGAACACTATGGTTGATTACAGAATTCAGAAAAAATATCTGGCAACGATTGTTTTAGAGATCAGTGATCTGGCAACCTTAGTGTCACGTGAATACAGAATTCAGGAAAAATATCTGGAGCGTGTACAGCAACTGTACACGCTCCAGTTACCGTTCACAGCAAACTGGAGCGTGTGCAGTTACTGCACACGCTCCAGTTTGCTGTGAACGGTAACTGCACACGCTCAATATTTCCGTGAGTGAGCCCACACGATCTAGTATCAAAATAATATGACCACCTACAGTCGCTCGAAAAAGTATCCGAACACTATGGTTGGTTACAGAATTCAGAAAAAATATCTGGCAACGATTGTTTTAGAGATCAGTGATCTGGCAACCTTCGTGTCACGTGACACGTAGGTTGCCAGATCACTAATTTCTGATTATTATTATTATTATATATTATATTTATAAGGTTTGAGAGACTGTACACCTGGTCAATCATTGTCTTTTCGGTGCATTTGGGGACTCTATTCTTCATGTCTGAAATGACTCTGAAGAAATAGTCTTCAAATGCACTCAAAAACATCAGTTGACTCAATGGGGATAGCATAACATCAGCAGAGGAGAGACTGACCAGCGGTCATCAGAACACCTGACTCATCATCAGGAGTTCGTGGGTGTCCCACCGAGCTCAAGACAATTTTCCTCTACACCTATCTTCATCCTGTTGCTTAAGATAATACTTAAGATAAATACTTAGTAAATCAATATTGAACTGTGGATTCATTTGTCTGAATAAAAGGTATCAATAATGTATGTTTTTAAGGAGACAATTTTTTTTTCCGCGGCTCTTCACTTAGTTGAGTTGGATGAACTTGGTCTAAATCAATGTTTCCCAAAGTGGGCGATACCGCCCCCTGGAGGGCGCTGGAATGATGCAGGGGGTCGGTAGTAGCCTCGGGTGCAATTGGGGGGAGGTGGAAGCATAAAGAAAGAAGGGAAGATAAGAAAATTTTGAAAAACCGTTCGTACATGTTTCATCTGTTGTGTAACACAGAGTTAAAGTCATTAGGATTATTTTTAATGTTATTCGTAATCTTTATTTTAATATTATCCTTTGTTATCTTAGTTTTGCGATGTATACGAATGTTACTATGGTTGGTTTTAATAAATAATTTTATAATTTCAAGCTTCAAGGTGTCTTATTTGCAACAACATCTTTCTTTACTATGTTGTAGGGCGTAGGTAGAAATATAGATACTTAAAAGAACGCAAATTTGTCACTGCATCTTTCTGTTTGTTCGCTTAAAGAAGGTAGATTTCCAGGGGAGGTGGGGAGGGCGCTGAGTAATTTTTTTTTTCTGAAAAGGGGGTGGTAGGACAAATACGTTTGGGAACCTCTGGTCTATACCAGCAAAAATAATTCCAGAGAAAATGAGTCGCTTGTAAAAAACTTTCTGAAAGGAATAGTAAAGTACAACTTTCAGCCACATTTTCTGCCTTGGGTGGTTTTACAGAAACCCCATCGAGCATTGAGATTAACACCATAATACATCACTTCAGTTGTTTCCTCATAAACCATCCAGAGTCATTTTCCTAAGAGCATCCCCATTACAGCGAGAAAGGCAAATAACAATTTTTCCTAATAAGTTCTGCACCGCTGTCAAACACTGCGTCAGCGATAGCCCATCGTTCATATTAATTCTCCTAAATATTGACAAATGAACGCGGGATCACTTCAATATATTCGAAATCACGAGGATGCGAGTTCAGAGTCTACTTCCACGAAAAAGAAATTTAAACTTATAGTTGCTATGGAAACTAAATACTGGTGATAAATATTCGTCAAAGAGTGAACACGGAAAGGAATTTTAGTAGAGTCTTTCTTTGTTATGGGTAAATATATCCCTTTTCGTTTTATACCTTTGTAGACATCACAAATGGTTTCATTTAAAAAGATAAATGCAAACTTTTTGGGTTGCCTAGGTACCGATAAATATCATTTTCTAAATAGTTTTAATTTGCACTGTTAGAGGACACTAAATGTTGGGAAAAAGGGCTCTAATATGTATTATAAACATTTTATTTGTGCTGGTTTTTGGTAGTAGAGTCTGCTTGTCAAGGAATGCGCATGTCAAGGGATTACTTATCAAGGAATGTGCATGTCAAGGGATTACTTATCAAGGAATGTGCATGTCAAGCGATTACTTATCAAGGAATGCGCATGTCAAAGGATTACTTATCAAGGAATGTGCATGTCAAGGGATTACTTATCAAGGAATGTGCATGTCAAGGGATTACTTATCAAGGAATGTGCATGTCAAGGGATTACTTATCAAGGAATGTGCATGTCAAGGGATTACTTATCAAGAAATGTGCCTGTCAAGGGATTACTTATCAAGGAATGCGCATGTCAAGGGATTACTTATCAAGGAATGTGCATGTCAAGGGATTACTTATCAAGGAATGTGCATGTCAAGGGATTACTTATCAAAGAATGTGCATGTCAAGGGATTTCTTATCAAGGAATGCGCATGTCAAGAGATTACTTATCAAGGAATGTGCATGTCAAGGGATTACTTATCAAGGAATGTGCATGTCAAGGGATTACTTATCAAGGAATGTGCATGTCAAGGGATTACTTATCAAGGAATGTGCATGTCAAGGGATTACTTATCAAGGAATGTGCATGTCAAGGGATTACTTATCAAGGAATGTGCATTTCAAGGGATTACTTATCAAAGAATGTGCATGTCAAGGGATTTCTTATCAATGAATGTGCATGTCAAGGGATTACTTATCAAGGAATGTGCATGTCAAGGGCTTATTTATCAAGGAATGTGCATGTCAAGGGATTACTTATCAAGGAATGTGCATTTCAAGGGATTACTTATCAAGGAATGTGCATGTCAAGGGATTACTTATCAAGGAATGCGCATGTCAAGGGATTACTTATCAAGGAATGTGCATGTCAAGGGATTACTTAGAAAGGAATGTGCATGTCAAGGGATTACTTATCAAGGAATGTGCATGTCAAGGGATTACTTATCAAGGAATGCGCATGTCAAGGGATTACTTATCAAGGAATGCGCATGTCAAGGGATTACTTATCAAGGAATGTGCATGTCAAGGGATTACTTATCAAGGAATGTGCATGTCAAGAGATTACTTATCAAGGAATGTGCATGTCAAGGGATTACTTATCAAGGAATGTGCATGTCAGGGGATTACTTATCAAGGAATGTGCATGTCAAGGGATTACTTATCAAGGAATGTGCATGTCAAGGGCTTATTTATCAAGGAATGTGCATGTCAAGGGATTACTTATCAAGGAATGTGCATGTCAAGGGCTTATTTATCAAGCAATGTGCATGTCAAGGGATTTCTTATCAAGGAATGTGCATGTCAAGGGATTACTTATCAAGGAATGTGCATGTCAAGGGATTACTTATCAAGGAATGTGCATGTCAAGGGATTACTTATCAAGGAATGTGCATGTCAAGGGATTACTTATCAAGGAATGTGCATGTCAAGGGCTTATTTATCAAGGGATGTGCATGTCAAGGATTACTTATCAAGTAATGTGCATGTCAAGGGATTACTTATCAAGGAATGTGCATGTCAAGGGATTACTTATCAAGGAATGTGAATGTCAAGGGATTACTTATCAAGGAATGTGCATGTCAAGGGATTACTTATCAAGGAATGTGCATGTCAAGGGATTACTTATCAAGGAATGTGCATGTCAAGGGCTTATTTATCAAGGAATGTGAATGTCAAGGATTACTTATCAAGGAATGTGCATGTCAAGGGATTACTTATCAAGGAATGCGCATGTCAAGGGATTACTTATCAAGGAATGTGCATGTCAAGGGATTACTTATCAAGGAATGTGCATGTCAAGGGATTACTTATCAAGGAATGCGCATGTCAAGGGATTACTTATCAAGGAATGTGCATGTCAAGGGATTACTTATCAAGGAATGTGCATGTCAAGAGATTACTTATCAAGGAATGTGCATGTCAAGGGATTACTTATCAAGGAATGTGCATGTCAAGGGATTACTTATCAAGGAATGTGCATGTCAAGGGCTTATTTATCAAGGAATGTGCATGTCAAGGGATTACTTATCAAGGAATGTGCATGTCAAGGGATTACCTATCAAGGAATATGCATGTCAAGGGATTACTTATCAAGGAATGTGCATGTCAAGGGATTACTTATCAAGGAATGTGCATGTCAAGGGATTACTTATCAAGGAATGTGCATGTCAAGGGCTTATTTATCAAGGGATGTGCATGTCAAGGATTAATTATCAAGTAATGTGCATGTCAAGGGATTACTTATCAAGGAATGTGCATGTCAAGGGATTACTTATCAAGGAATGTGAATGTCAAGGGATTACTTATCAAGAAATGTGCATGTCAAGGGATTACTTATCAAGGAATGTGCATGTCAAGGGATTACTTATCAAGGAATGCGCATGTCAAGGGATTACTTATCAAGGAATGTGCATGTCAAGGGATTACTTATCAAGGAATGTGCATGTCAAGGGATTACTTCTCAAGGAATGCGCATGTCAAGGGATTACTTATCAAGAAATGTGCATGTCAAGGGATTACTTATCAAGAAATGTGCATGTCAAGGGATTACTTATCAAGGAATGTGCATGTCAAGGGATTACTTTTCAAGGAATGTGCATGTCAAGGGCTTATTTATCAAGGAATGTGCATGTCAAGTATTACTTTTCAAGGAATGTGCATGTCAAGGGATTACTTATCAAGGAATGCTCATGTCAAGGGATTACTTATCAAGAAATGTGCATGTCAAGAGATTACTTATCAAGGAATGTGCATGTCAAGGGATTACTTATCAAGGAATGTGCATGTCAAGGGCTTATTTATCAAGGAATGTGCATGTCAAGGATTACTTATCAAGGAATGTGCATGTCAAGGATTACTTTTCAAGGAATGCGCATGTCAAGGGATTACTTATCAAGGAATGTGCATGTCAAGGGATTACTTATCAAGGAATGTGCATGTCAAGGGCTCATTTATCAAGGAATGTGCATGTCAAGGATTACTTATTAAGGAATGCGCATGTCAAGGGATTACTTATCAAGGAATGTGCATGTCAAGGGATTACTTATCAAGGAATGTGCATGTGAAGGGATTACTTATCAAGGAATGTGCATGTCAAGGGCTTATTTATCAAGGAATGTGAATGTCAAGGATTACTTATCAAGGAATGTGCATGTGAAGGGATTACTTCTCAAGGAATGCGCATGTCAAGGGATTACTTATCAAGAAATGTGCATGTCAAGGGATTACTTATCAAGAAATGTGCATGTCAAGGGATTACTTATCAAGGAATGTACATATCAAGGGATTACTTTTCAAGGAATGTGCATGTCAAGGGCTTATTTATCATGGAATGTGCATGTCAAGTATTACTTTTCAAGGAATGTGCATGTCAAGGGATTACTTATCAAGGAATGCTCATGTCAAGGGATTACTTATCAAGAAATGTGCATGTCAAGAGATTACTTATCAAGGAATGTGCATGTCAAGGGCTTATTTATCAAGGAATGTGCATGTCAAGGATTACTTATCAAGGAATGTGCATGTCAAGGATTACTTTTCAAGGAATGCGCATGTCAAGGGATTACTTATCATGGAATGTGCATGTCAAGGGATTACTTATCAAGGAATGTGCATGTCAAGGATTACTTTTCAAGGAATGCGCATGTCAAGGGATTACTTATCAAGGAATGTGCATGTCAAGGGATTACTTATCAAGGAATGTGCATGTCAAGGGCTCATTTATCAAGGAATGTGCATGTCAAGGATTACTTATCAAGGAATGCGCATGTCAAGGGATTACTTATCAAGGAATGTGCATGTCAAGGGATTACTTATCAAGGAATGTGCATGTCAAGGCTTAAGTTAACGGATTAAGGCTAGCAACGTAAACAGAAATTTTGTAGTTAAACCAATTTATCTGAATGAACATTTGACACAACGAAATAAAAAATTTCTCTATTTGGCAAACAATTCAAATTAGAGCATAGCTATAAATTTTTATGGGTTAAGGACGGTAAAATTTTTTTAAGAAAGGAAGAAAACTCCAAGTTTAGAAGAGTAAGAAATGAAAGAGACATAACGGATTATACTGAACACAATGGATGATTTAGTCTGTGAGATTCAGTCCGAACTGGATTCGTGTGCTTTGCTAACAGATATTGATGAAGTTAATAAATTCCTTTCTTGTCATTGTTTTTTAAATTATACCCTTTTGCATGTGAATATCAGAAGTTTGCGATTGCATTTCAATGATTTACTTGTATTAATGTACCAATTTCGAAATCTCATTGATATTATAGTCTTAAGTGAAATTTGGGTAAAGGATGATGAAGTTGTAAATTATAAAATTGATGGTTATCAGCAATTTTTTAGGAGTAGGCAATATAATAAATCAGGAGGAATTGTAGTTTATGCAAATGTTACGAAGTTTAGTTTTTGTGATTGTAATGTAAATATGAAAACTGCAGAGAATATTAATCTATTTGACTGTAACACAGGTATATATTTATGTGCTATATATCGTTCTCATGAATACTCCGTCAAAGAATACATAACTGAATTTAGTAGTACTTTGCAAAATATTAAAAATAATAAGCTAATAATAATTGGGGATATAAATCTTAATCTATTAAGCAACAGCTCGGAGGTGTCAGATTATCTTGATGTAATGTCTTTAAATGGTTTAAAGTCTTTTGTGAATATTGCTACGAGATCTACTTTTTCCTCTCATACTTGTATAGATCATGTATTTATACGAGATAAGAATAATGATTATACGTACAATACAGCTGTCTTCCAAAATGATATTACAGATCATTATCCAATACTTGTAAGCGTAAGTGGGAAAGAAATTTTTTCTAACCCTAAACCTTTAGTGAAAAGCTGTATAGATTATAATTTATTCGAGAAATATATTAAAGAATATAAATGGAACAATGAAGATAATAAAACTGATGATGTAAATGCATTATATGATAAATTCATATACATGATAAATGAGGCCAAAACAGTAAGAACTAATGTTACTAAAAACAATAATGTTTTGGGTCCTACTCAGAGGAGCAAAAACAAATGGATAACAAATGATATTATAATTTTAGCAAAAGAAAAGCAAAAATTATACAACAAATATAAAAAACGCCCTTTTGATAAATCGCTTGAAAAGCAATATAAATCATTAAGAACTCAACTAACAAATAAAACTAGGTATGCAAAAAGACTTCATTATTTAAAAGAGTTCCATAATTGTAATAGTGATGTGAAAAAGCAATGGGCAACAATAAATAGTATTTTAGGGATCAAAAAAAAACCTGAGATATATCCTTCAAAAAATGTTGATGAAGATGTAGCAAATAAATTTAATGCACATTTCATAGAGGTTAACCAGGGGTATCAATATACTACAAATAATTTTAATACTGAAATTGACAAATATGTAAACCATAATGATAACTCAATGGTTCTGTTTGAAGCAGATCAAACGGAACTAAAAAATATAATATCACAATTGAATAATAATAAATCATGTGGTTATGATGAAATAAATGCCCATATTTTAAAAATTGTTTTTAAATATAAACCTCATATTTTTGTAAAAATTGTAAATTTATCTTTTTCTACTGGAATGTTCATAGATGCTTTAAAAATTGCTAAAGTAAAGCCAATTTACAAAAAAGGTAAAAACACGGATTTTAATAATTATAGACCAATTTCCATACTCCCTATCTTTTCAAAAATAATTGAAAAACTCATGAAAGAGAGATTAATGAAATTTCTATCGAAATATAATTTCTTATCAAATAAACAGTTTGGATTTAGAGATAAATTGGGTACAGAACATGCTATGTTACAACTTACCGGCAACATCTGTAAGAGTGTAAATGAACACAGGAAAACTTTAGCCTTATTTATTGACATAAAAAAGCTTTCGACACAATAAATCATGAACTTTTAATGCAAAAATTAAGTATAATAGGAATAAGGGGACTTGCTTTCAATTGGTTTAGATCATATTTGGAAAACAGGAAACAATATGTGGCTATACATAAACTGGAAAGTAATATGCTTGTTTTGAATGGTGGTGTACCGCAAGGTTCTATTCTTGGACCAGTATTGTTTTTAATATATATTAATGATTTTTGCAATTTAAATTTATTGGGCAAAATCACAGCTTATGCGGATGACACAGCGATAGTGTACTCGACTGAAACTAACAATGAATTAATGTTCAAGATAAACAATGACTTAAAAAGCATAAGAAACTGGTTTAGTAGTAATAAACTGCAAATAAATGTGGAAAAAACTAATTTTATCTATTTCGGCTTATTGAATACAAGTAAAGAGGTTGTCATAAAATAACATAATTCTGATTGTAATTTGGTAAATGGTTGTGTATGTAAAACTATCGAACAAGTTGAATGTGTTAAATATCTAGGCACTTATGTTGAACAAAATCTAAAATGGCAGAAACAAGTAGATACAGTGTGTAAAAAATTAAGATTTATTTGGTACAAGTTATATTATCTTAAATCATGTTCTCATAAGAAGTTGTTAATTTTAGTTTATTTCGCTTGGGTTCACTCAATTTTAAGCTATGGAATCACATGTTGGGGGGGGGGGAGATTATATATCAAGCCTACTCCCTCTAGCGAAATTGCAAAATAAAATTGTAAAACTAGTTTCAAATAGCAATATTAGCAATGTAAATTATCATTACATAAGCAATAATATATTACCATTGAGAAAGTTATATTTATATAGAAGTCTTTTGTACCTACATAAAAACAACAATTGGATCGAAAAACGGTTCATCCCATACGATACCAGATGTTCTACAAACATATTTCATGTTGTGAAATCAAAAAAAAGAAATCATGCATAAGCATTTCAATTTTATTGCACCAAAATTATATAATTCTTTACCAAATAGTACAAAAGAAGAAAAAAGTGATTGTAATTTTAAGAAAAAAAACCAAACTCTTTTTGGTAAATACTGAAGATATTGAAGACGCTTTTAATGTAATTTCTTAGTTTTTTTTATCCATTGCCAAAAATTTTCCTTTACAGCAGAATTTTGTTTTTGTAATTTGTAAGAGTTGTTTTGTAACTCCTAGATTACACAGAAATACTTGTAAAATGTATGTTTGTGTGTTTTTTATTTTTAATCATTTTTCTTATTTTATTTTGTATTATTTCCTTTTGGTATTTTCCATCCAAATTTGATGGTAAATTTTTGTGTGTAATGTTTCTGTAAATGAAAATGGAAATAAATATTATATTATTATTAAAAAAAAGGCTTACTTATCAAGGAATGCGCATCTCAAGGGATTACTTATCAAGGAATGCGCATGTCAAGGGATTACTTATCAAGGAATGTGCATGTCAAGGGTTATTTATCGAGGAATGTGCATGTCAAGGATTACTTATCAAGGAATGTGCATGTCAAAGGATTACTTATCAAGGAATGTGCATGTCAAGGGATTACTTATCAAGGAATGTGCATGTCAAGGGATTACTTATCAAGGAATGTGCATGTCAAGGGATTACTTATCAAGGAATGTGCATGTCAAGGGATTACTTATCAAGGAATGCGCATGTCAAGGGATTACTTATCAAGGAATGTGCATGTCAAGGGTTATTTATCGAGGAATGTGCATGTCAAGGATTACTTATCAAGGAATGTGCATGTCAAAGGATTACTTATCAAGGAATGTGCATGTCAAGGGATTACTTATCAAGGAATGTGCATGTCAAGGGATTACTTATCAAGGAATGTGCATGTCAAGGGATTACTTATCAAGGAATGTGCATGTCAAGGGATTACTTATCAAGGAATGTGCATGTCAAGGGATTACTTATCAAGGAATGCGCATGTCAAGGGATTACTTTTCAAGGAATGCGCATGTCAAGGGATTACTTATCAAGGAATGTGCATGTCAAGGATTACTTATCAAGGAATGTGCATGTCAAGGGATTACTTATCAAGGAATGTGCATGTCAAAGGATTACTTATCACGGAATGTGCATGTCAAGGGATTACTTATCAAGGAATGCGCATGTCAAGGGATTACTTATCAAGGAATGTGCATGTCAAGGATTACTTATCAAGGAATGTGCATGTCAAAGGATTACTTATCAAGGAATGTGCATGTCAAGGGATTACTTATCAAGGAATGTGCATGTCAAAGGATTACTTATCACGGAATGTGCATGTCAAGGGATTACTTATCAAGGAATGCGCATGTCAAGGGATTACTTATCAAGGAATGTGCATGTCAAGGGTTATTTATCAAGGAATGTGCATATCAAGGATTACTTATCAAGGAATGCGCATGTCAAAGGATTACTTATCAAGGAATGTGCATGTCAAGGGATTACTTATCAAGGAATGTGCATGTCAAGGGATTACTTATCAAGGAATGTGCATGTCAAGGGATTACTTATCAATTAATGTGCATGTCAAGAGATTACTTATCAAGGAATGTGCATGTCAAGGGATTACTTATCAAGGAATGTGCATGTCAAGGGTTATTTATCAAGGAATGTGCATGTCAAGGATTACTTATCAAGGAATGTGCATGTCAAAGGATTACTTATCAAGGAATGTGCATGTCAAGGGATTACTTATCAAGGAATGTGCATGTCAAGGGATTACTTATCAAGGAATGTGCATGTCAAGGGATTACTTATCAAGGAATGTGCATGTCATGGGATTACTTATCAAGGAATGTGCATGTCAAGGGCTTATTTATCAAGGAATGTGCATGTCAAGGATTACTTTTCAAGGAATGTGCATGTCAAGGGATTACTTATCAAGGAATGCGCATGTCAAGGGATTACTTATCAAGAAATGTGCATGTCAAGGGATTACTTATCAAGGAATGTGCATGTCAAGGGATTACTTATCAAGGAATGTGCATGTCAAGGGATTACTTATCAAGGAATGCGCATGTCAAGGGATTACTTTTCAAGGAATGCGCATGTCAAGGGATTACTTATCAAGGAATGTGCATGTCAAGGATTACTTATCAAGGAATGTGCATGTCAAGGGATTACTTATCAAGGAATGTGCATGTCAAGGGCTTATTTATCAAGGAATGTGCATGTCAAGGATTACTTATCAAGGAATGTGCATGTCAAGGGATTACTTATCAAGGAATATGCATGTCAAGGGATTACTTATCAAGGAATGTGCATGTCAAGGGCTTATTTATCAAGGAATGTGCATGTCAAGGGATTAATTATCAAGGAATGTGCATGTCAAGGGCTTATTTATCAAGGAATGTGCATGTCAAGGATTACTTATCAAGAAATGTGCATGTCAAGGGCTTATTTATCAAGGAATGTACATGTCAAGGATTACTTATCAAGGAATGTGCATGTCAAGGGATTACTTATCAAGGAATGTGCATGTCAAGGGATTACTTATCAAGGAATGTGCATGTCAAGGGCTTATTTATCAAGGAATGTGCATGTCAAGGATTACTTATCAAGGAATGTGCATGTCAAGGGATTACTTATCAAGGAATATGCATGTCAAGGGATTACTTATCAAGGAATGTGCATGTCAAGGGCTTATTTATCAAGGAATGTGCATGTCAAGGGATTAATTATCAAGGAATGTGCATGTCAAGGGCTTATTTATCAAGGAATGTGCATGTCAAGGGATTACTTATCAAGGAATGTGCATGTCAAGGGATTACTTATCAAAGAATGTGCATGTCAAGGGTTATTTATCAAGGAATGTGCATGTCAAGGATTACTTATCAAGGAATGTGCATGTCAAAGGATTACTTATCAAGGAATGTGCATGTCAAGGGATTACTTATCAAGGAATGTGCATGTCAAAGGATTACTTATCACGGAATGTGCATGTCAAGGGATTACTTATCAAGGAATGCGCATGTCAAGGGATTACTTATCAAGGAATGTGCATGTCAAGGATTACTTATCAAGGAATGTGCATGTCAAAGGATTACTTATCAAGGAATGTGCATGTCAAGGGATTACTTATCAAGGAATGTGCATGTCAAAGGATTACTTATCACGGAATGTGCATGTCAAGGGATTACTTATCAAGGAATGCGCATGTCAAGGGATTACTTATCAAGGAATGTGCATGTCAAGGGTTATTTATCAAGGAATGTGCATGTCAAGGATTACTTATCAAGGAATGCGCATGTCAAAGGATTACTTATCAAGGAATGTGCATGTCAAGGGATTACTTATCAAGGAATGTGCATGTCAAGGGATTACTTATCAAGGAATGTGCATGTCAAGGGATTACTTATCAATTAATGTGCATGTCAAGAGATTACTTATCAAGGAATGTGCATGTCAAGGGATTACTTATCAAGGAATGTGCATGTCAAGGGTTATTTATCAAGGAATGTGCATGTCAAGGATTACTTATCAAGGAATGTGCATGTCAAAGGATTACTTATCAAGGAATGTGCATGTCAAGGGATTACTTATCAAGGAATGTGCATGTCAAGGGATTACTTATCAAGGAATGTGCATGTCAAGGGATTACTTATCAAGGAATGTGCATGTCATGGGATTACTTATCAAGGAATGTGCATGTCAAGGGCTTATTTATCAAGGAATGTGCATGTCAAGGATTACTTTTCAAGGAATGTGCATGTCAAGGGATTACTTATCAAGGAATGCGCATGTCAAGGGATTACTTATCAAGAAATGTGCATGTCAAGGGATTACTTATCAAGGAATGTGCATGTCAAGGGATTACTTATCAAGGAATGTGCATGTCAAGGGATTACTTATCAAGGAATGCGCATGTCAAGGGATTACTTTTCAAGGAATGCGCATGTCAAGGGATTACTTATCAAGGAATGTGCATGTCAAGGATTACTTATCAAGGAATGTGCATGTCAAGGGATTACTTATCAAGGAATGTGCATGTCAAGGGCTTATTTATCAAGGAATGTGCATGTCAAGGATTACTTATCAAGGAATGTGCATGTCAAGGGATTACTTATCAAGGAATATGCATGTCAAGGGATTACTTATCAAGGAATGTGCATGTCAAGGGCTTATTTATCAAGGAATGTGCATGTCAAGGGATTAATTATCAAGGAATGTGCATGTCAAGGGCTTATTTATCAAGGAATGTGCATGTCAAGGATTACTTATCAAGAAATGTGCATGTCAAGGGCTTATTTATCAAGGAATGTACATGTCAAGGATTACTTATCAAGGAATGTGCATGTCAAGGGATTACTTATCAAGGAATGTGCATGTCAAGGGATTACTTATCAAGGAATGTGCATGTCAAGGGCTTATTTATCAAGGAATGTGCATGTCAAGGATTACTTATCAAGGAATGTGCATGTCAAGGGATTACTTATCAAGGAATATGCATGTCAAGGGATTACTTATCAAGGAATGTGCATGTCAAGGGCTTATTTATCAAGGAATGTGCATGTCAAGGGATTAATTATCAAGGAATGTGCATGTCAAGGGCTTATTTATCAAGGAATGTGCATGTCAAGGATTACTTATCAAGAAATGTGCATGTCAAGGGCTTATTTATCAAGGAATGTACATGTCAAGGATTACTTATCAAGGAATGTGCATGTCAAGGGATTACTTATCAAGGAATGTGCATGTCAAGGGATTACTTATCAAGGAATGTGCATGTCAAGGGATTACTTATCAAGGAATGTGCATGTCAAGGGATTACTTATCAAGGAATGTGCATGTCAAGGGATTACTTATCAAGGAATGCGCATGTCAAGGGATTACTTATCAAGGAATCTGCATGTCAAGGAATTACTTATCAAGGAATGTGCATGTCAAGGGATTAGTTATCAAGGAATGTGCATGTCAAGGGATTACTTATCAAGGAATGTGCATGTCAAGGAATTCTTTGTCAAAGTATTTATTGTCAAGGGATGTGAAGGGATTTGCTGGTCAAACGATTTGGTTGACAATACAGATGAGTTCAGGCTTTGTCGAGCTTAAAATACCACGGACGACTTTTGGCTTGTCTCAGAATAATTTAAATTTCAAATACTTCTTGAAATTCTGGAAAACAAAACAATGTATAAACATAACTGCTTTTTAATTATAGTTTCAGAGTTTTTTAAACAGTCTTTAGTGATTAAAAATAAGCAACATGCAGCCTTTGATTTTTGAAACCTATTCTCTTTCTGGCCTGTAAATGGTAGCTAGGCGTAAACTGGAAGGAGAGCTGTGTACCAATCCCTAGTGATGATGCACAGAACCGGCCAGGTCTAGCACCTAATGTCCGACCCCGCCTTCTCGTGGTGCAGGCCGTTAGTACCTTTCAAAAGAGATACTCTCTTTTGGAAGGGAACGGAAGGGGAGGGCTGCCAGTTCAGTATGGCCTGCTGATCTGGTCATCTACGGCCACTTTTTTCTTTTTTTTCAACCCTGCTGAGGAGTGGTCAACTTCACAGGGTCCTGGTGCTGACCATTTATACCTACTAGACTGGACTTGTTTATGGATTTGAGCTTGATTATGAATCCTGGACTTGCTGCACTGGTGGGCCTCTGTTGAGGGAGAGTCTGCCGCTGTGTTTTCTATTTGCTTCTGGGTTGCCAGCTCTAAGTGAACAGAAGCATGGGATACCTTATATCAGATGGTGGATAATCCTAATCAGAGTCCATCGCAGGTACCTGAACCTTACTTAGCTAGTTGGGCATCGTCAAGCCTAAACTGGAGTAATGCGTCTCAGGCAGGCCATGTGGCTCTTGAAAAAGTCCACTTGAAAAGGTGGTGCCTGAAGTTCCTACCAGCATCGGTGACTTCAGCCTTTAGCGGAGGAGGAACGGGTCTTTGCCCCATGCCTGCGATCAGGGGGCTGTTTGATATTGTTGGCCCTACCAATCTCAATAAACCTAATTTCTTTAAAAATCCTACTAATCATTTTCTTTCTGCAGGAACGTGGAACGTGAGGACATTACATAGAGATTATTCTCTTGATGTCCTCATGCAAGAATTCCAGCGCTATAACCTAGATATTCTAGGCTTGCAAGAGACCAGATGGACAGGTAAAGGTGAGATACTTAAAAATAACTTTAAATTTCTCTTTACAGGGAGGGAGGATGGAAAGCATCACCAAGGCGTGGATCTGCTGCTCAGCAGACATGCTAGTGATGCTCTTCTAGGATATGAGTGCATTAATGAAAGGTTTCTTACAGCAAAATTTCAGACAAGCATTAAAAACTTGAATGTTATCTGCTGTTATGCCCCCACTTAGGATGCTGATGAGGATGAGAAGGATAGGTTTTACGGACAACTTCAGGACATTTTGAATTCTGTCAAGAAAGGAGATATTACCCTTGTTCTTGGTGACTTCAATGCCAAAGTTGGTACCGACTCTGACCTTTGGGGAGGAGTAATAGGTCCTTTTGGTATTGGTAGCTGCAATGGCAATGGGCAACGTCTCCTACAGGTAAGTAAACTCAATGGTTTCAGAATAACTAACACATATTACAAACACCGCGACATACATAAATACACATGGGTTTCACCTGATGGGCTGCATAAGAATATGATTGATTATATATTAATTAACAGCAAATGGGCTAGTTCTGTTAGAAATACCAGGGCATATAGGGGAGCTGAATTTGGATCTGACCATTACCTTGTTAAAAGTGTGTTGCAACTTAAACTTAAAAAGTGTTGTGCTAGAGTTAAAAAATTTACCTTTAATACTGAAGCTCTGAATGACCCAGTTATAGCTAAAGCTTACCATGATAGGTTACTTAGTCATTATGACGGTCATGGTTTGCTTAATACTGAAGTTGAGGAAGAATGGGGCCATTTTAAACAGGCTTTTTTGGAAACTAACTGTACTCTTTTAGGAAAAAAGGAGCAGAGGAGGCAGAATTATTTAAGTGACAAGGCAATTGAGCTTATTTCAGAAAGAAGGAATTGCAGGAATGTCCTTAATCAGTACCCTACTAGTCCTAATAGAAAAGATTACAGAGAGCTTAATAAACGTGTAAAGGATCAGTTAGCTACTGATAAAAATTTTTGGCTTGATAGCTTGGCTGACAAAGCTGAGGAAGCGGTTAGGCAGCACAACAGCAGAGAGCTGTACCAGATAGTTAATGTTTTATGTGGTAGAAAACGGACAGGCATACAGGGATTGAAGGATAAACAAGGTAAGGTTATAGAAGGTGAGGATTCTCTCATGGCTAGGTGGGCTGAGCATTTCAGTGATGTTCTAAACAATGTGGTTAGTTCTACTCCCATTGTTTGTAATGATGATAGATGCATTGGCAGCTTTAATGTTGGCCCTATAACACAATCTGAAGTTAGTTTGGCTATCTCTAAACTGAAACTTCATAAATCCCCAGGGGTAGATGAAATTACTACAGAAATGCTCAGAGCTGGGAATGTTTTGGTTATCACTTGGATGACTGAAATTTTGAATAACTTTTATGATAAAGGCATGGTTCCTAAAGATTTTACCAGAGCTATTATTATCCCTATTTTCAAAAAAGGTGATCGCAGTTCTTGTGATAACTATAGGGGTATCAGCCTACTCTCTGTTCCAGGTAAAGTTCTTTCCATGATTGTGCTTTATAGAATTAAGAATCTGGTTGACAGGCAATTGCGTGATGAGCAGTGTGGATTCAGAAGTGGTAGGGGATGTGTGGATCAGATATTTTCACTTAGGCAGATTCTTGAGAAATGTTTAGAGTTTCAGAAACCTTTGGTTGCTAGCTTTGTTGATTTCAAAAAGGCTTTCGACTCTGTTGATCGTCATAATTTGTGGTTGATTGTGAGATAATATGGTATACCAGACAAGTTAGTTAACATAATGAAAGCTCTCTATAATAACACTGAGTCATGTGTGAGAGTTGGTAAGTCTTGTACCAATTGGTTTAGCATTACTTCTGGTGTTCGACAAGGGTGCATTTTGTCTCCTTTTCTCTTTAGTTTGGTTGTTGATTATGTTATGCGAAATTCACTTCAAGGGAAAGCTTTTGGCCTTAAATGGGCTGGAGATACGAAAATTTCTGATTTAGATTATGCTGATGATTTAGCCCTTTTGGCAAATGATGTTGATGAGATGAACTCTTTCATTCGAACTGTTGATGAGACTGGGAGTACAGTAGGTTTGGTTATAAACAGAGAGAAAACTAAAGTGATGAAAATTGGTCAGGCAGGTTGTGATTCAGTTAATCTGAATGGTTGCAGTCTTGAGCAGGTGTCACAGTTTAATTATCTTGGGAGCTATGTAACTGATACTGGTGATGTGCGGCATGAGATTAACAGACGAATAGGTATTGCTGCCGGGACTTTTAAGAATCTATGGAGATTGTGGAGAAATAGGCGTATACACCTAAAGACTAAAATTAGACTGTATAATAGTTTGGTTCTTTCTAGGGTTAGTTATGGTAGTGAAACTTGGACGCTGTGTAAACAAGATAACAGGAAACTAGATGCTTTTGATTCTAGATGCTTACGCAGTATCTTGGGTATTAGGTGATTTAACTTTGTAACTAATGATGAGGTTAGGCAAAGGAGTCTGCAACCTCCTTTAAGCAGCATATTGTGCAGAGAGAGACTCCGCTGGTTTGGCCATGTTGCCCGTATGGATAATTATAGATTGGCGAATAGGGTTATGAACAGTGTGCCTAGAGGCTTCAGAAGGAGAGGGAGACCTAGGATGCGGTGGGCAGACAATGTCTAACAGGACCTTGTTAGAATTGGTGTGCAGTGGCCGGATGCAGCAGATGTAGCTCAGGACATATATGCTTGGAAAAGTAAACTGCGTGGTCTGGTTGGACCTCCGTAGCCCACGGCTGCTTGAGGATGATGATGATGATTCTCTTTCTTTAATAAATGAATGGTTCTTTGCGTTTATAATATTGTTACACCGAAGTTTCAGTTTCTACTAGAATTTCTAATGATTTTCGTTCCAAACAGCATTAACATATTTGTTTTGTCATAAAATGATTATAGGGGCGGGGATGGCTCAGTCGGTAGCGCGCCAGTCTCGTAATCTGTAGTTCCCAGATTCGAGTCCCAGCTGGGTCAGCGTTGAGATTTATCTCCGCAAAATTCCCCGCCCTGCCCACGGTCAGTAGGGGACACCGATGGGCTTGGAAAGGCCGCCGTCCGTCGGATGGGACTTTAAGCCGTGGTCCCGTGTGCGTAAGAGCCATGCCCTGTGCACGTTAAAGAACACGCTGGGTGGCCTTGACGGGAGGATACCATCTGTCTCCCAACAGCTGTTCCAGTTGGTCCCCTCCCCCAACCTTCTCTGAGCCTTCGGGGTCCTTGTGACCTGGCCATTTAGCCCATGGTGTGCAAAAAAAGTGCCGCTCAGAGGAAAAACAACCCAACCCATAAAATGATTATAATTGACAATATAGAGATAAAATAAATGATAAGCGACAGGCACTTTTGACTATATGTCGTATGATTGGTTGGTTGTTTTACTTCTGAGCGGCACTTTTTTGCACACCATGGGCTAAATGGCCAGGTCACATGGACCCCAAAAGCTCAGAGAAGGTTGGGGGAGGGGACCTACTGAAACAGCTGTTGGGAGACAGATGGTAGCCTCCCGTCAAGGCCATCCAGCGTGTTCTTTAACGTGCACAGGGTATGGCTCTCCCGCACACGGAACCACGGCTTAACGTCCCATCCCACGGACGGGGGCCTTTCCAAGCCCATCGGTGTCCCCTACTGACCGTGGGCAGGGCGGGGAATTTTGCGGAGATAAATCTCAACGCTGACCCAGCTGGGACTCGAACCTGGGAACTACAGATTACGAGCCTGGCGCGATACCGACTGAGTCACCCCCGCCCCATATGTCGTATGATACATCCGACATATTTTTTCTCAAATCGGGTTCTGGCTGAACAATTGTCGAAGTGGTTTCAGCTCGGTCGGGGTCAGACTCGAGGTTATCTAGACCCGAACTCATCCCCACTTCACAACAGGGGTCTGTTCTCTTATCCCAGAGTGGGAGGAGTAAGATAAGCGAAATAAAACTGTTTCAAGATATAAATTAGGAATAAATTCTTCTTAAGGTTTGATAGGTATCCTAAAAAATTCTTTTACAATTCATGTTTTTTTTTAATTAACCATCAGTTCGAATTCTACCTGTTAAAGAGCGCTAAAGTTGCTAATGGCAAAAATTTGAACAGTTTATTCATGCTGGAAATTTCCACTTCTTGATTGGGGTGGTTAAGGTGTTTAAATTAACAGCCGCAACTCACAATCTACCCTCGGAACGAGTAGGGGGGAGGAAATCTGACATTCTATATTCTGTGGGGATAAGGCTCGCTCACACGGTAGCGCGCCAGCCCTTCCCATAGGGGACCATCTTGACGTGGTGGTGGGGGGGGGGGGGCTTCGGGCCCAGCAACCCTGTCGAAGGCTGTGCCGACCAGAGTGGCTGTACCGGTTGGACATAGCCAAGACCAACCGAGGTTGACGACGCCGCTGACCGGTTCCGTGTCCGGTTGGAGGTGACGGTGTCTGAGACCTCACCTCTCAGGTGCTCTGGGTGAGCAGTTCGAGGGCTCTTCTGAAAAGATTTGTGTCCCAGTAGGTCGAGCCCTCACAAAAGTCTGGGCCTTACTAAGAGTCTCCACCCCGGGTGCCGAACGAACTTGGATCTATATATCCTTGTTCATGGCTAACTGGGGAACAGATTAAAGTTAGGTTTCTTCCGGTGGTTAGCTTTCCTTCTATAGGACTGCTGCCATGTGAGGTCGGGGTTGAGGTGCGTCTATATGGCGCATTCTTGCCGCGGCTCTAGATAAGCACGGCTTTTCATTAACCAGGTAGTGTTGTGAGACGGAACCGGGAATTACCGTGGTTGCTTAAGATCGCAATACAAGAGAGGTAGCGCGCCAGGCCAACACCTCCTACAAGAGAAGGCCGTACAACTACGTCACAGAAAGATGACGACTTCTAGAGCCCCTGTACACCAGGCCGACCTATCTGCCATTCTTATGCCAACTAGTGACGTCACTTAGTGTTATAGTCAATGTAGCCGCCGTTGTGCGCCGCAGTTTTTCGAATCCTTACTATATAAAAAACAATTATTATCGGAAGATATTCAGCTGCGAATTGTCTAAACAGCTACAGGAACAATTGCACAGTGTTTAAATTCCAGGCTGATCCAATTAAATTAAAAAAAAGTGGGTTGAAAGAATTCGACCGAGAACTTGCATTAGGCTTAGAGTGTTCTATAATATATACTTCTGACTATTGCTTCTGTATTTTAATGTTAATTTATGTGATATATCGATTAATAATATGTAGATGAATGATAGTTACATTTAAGTTAGTAGTCATTCATCGTTTACGATTAAGTTTAATTTGGTTAATATCATAAAAAACGCATGCGGGTCGCTAAACGCCGATCATCGCTGGTCGGCCTGGTATATAGGGGCTCTAGACGTCGTCAGTTTTTGTGACGTAGTTCTACGGCCTTCTCTTGTAAGTGTTGGCCAGGCCCTTAATCTGCAGTTCCCAGTATTTGCATCAAGATATATCTTCGCTAAAATCCCACCTTCTCTTGGTCAGAAAGGGGACACCGATGAGCTTGGAAAAGGCCTCCATCCGTCGGATGAAAAGTTAAGCCGTGGCTCTGTGTACAGTCGCTCAAAAAAGTATCCGAACACTATGGTTGATTACAGAATTCAGAAAAAATATCTGGAGCGTGTACAGCAACTGTACACGCTCCAGTTACCTTTCACAGCAAATTGGAGCGTGTACAGTTACTGCACACGCTCCAGTTTCCTGTGAACGGTAACTGCACACGCTCAATATTTCCGTGAGTGAGCCCATACGATCTAGTATCAAAATAATATGACCACCTACAGTCGCTCAAAAAGTATCCGAACACTATGGTTGATTACAGAATTCAGAAAAAATATCTGGCAACGATTTTTTTAGAAATTAGTGATCTTGCAACCTTCGTGTCACGTGACACGAAGGTTGCCAGATCGTGTCTCGGTACGTAGCCGAGGCCGTTCCAAGTATCCATGCTAACTTCGGATCAACATCTAAAGTGCCTACAATGGGCATGCAAGCATCAAAACTAGACCTTGAATGATTGGAAGAAGGTCGTTTGGTCCGATGAATCTCGTTTTCTGTTGTACCATGTGGACCGCCAGGTACGTGTGCGTCATTTACCTGGGGAAGTGTTGGCACCAGGATGCACTGTGGGATGAACACAAGCCCCTGGAGGAAGTGTAATGTTATGGGCAATGTTCTGCTGGGAAACCCTGAGTCCAGTCATTCATGTGCAGGAAACTATGATGTCTACTACTTACCTAAATATCATTGCAGACTAGGAACATCCTTTCTTGGCAACGGCACACCCCTTTATTAGTGGCTTCTTTCAGCAGGATAATGCGCCATGCCACACTGCCCGGATTGATCGAGATGGTTCTCGGAACATGAGGAAGACTTCCAGGTATTGTTCTGGCCCCCAAATTCCCCAGATTCAATTCACTCGAGTTTTTGTGGTTTCTGTTGGAGCAACATATCCGATCTACGGCGGCTCAACCACGTAAATTCCCTTTCGACGAAATGGAACATCATATTTCAGACGACAAAAGGGAAAGAAGGATTTTGTCTGATGCGTGGTTTAATGGTTAGAGCGCTCTGGCATGCATCTGGAGAGTTGTGGGTTAGATTCCCAGCGCGTCAGCGATAATTTCGCTCGTAATCTGTAGTTCCCAGGTTCGAGTCCCAGCTGGGTCAGCGTTGAGATTTATCTCCGCAAAATTCCCCGCCCTGCCCACGGTCAGTAGGGGACACCGATGGGTTTGGAAAGGCCGTCGTCCGTCGAATGGGACGTTAAGCCGTGGCCCAGTGTGCGGGAGAGCCATACCCTGTGCACGTTAAAGAACACACTGGATGGCCTTGACGGGAGGCTATCATCTGTCTCCCAACAGCTGTTCCAGTGGGTCCCCTCCCCCAACCTTTTCTAAGCCTTCGGGGTCCATGTGACCTGGCCATTTAATCCATGGTGTGCAAAAAAGTGCCGCTCAGAGGTAAAACAACCCAACCCAACCTAACCACGTAACTTACAAGAGTTAAACGGTCTGCTGGTAACGTATTGGTACCAGATACCACAAGATAGCTTTAGAAATCTTGTAGCGTCCATGCCACGCCGGGTAAAAGCTGTTTTGGCACTCGTAGAGGACCAACATCATATTAGCCAGGTGGTCATAATGTTTTGGCTCTTCGGTGTATGAACATAAACACAGTGAGAAGAGGAATCTTCCTGTTACGTGATTGTATATGTAGGTATGCAATATTTTCTCAACTGATAAATTCAGTTTGCATTTTTAAAGATATGTATATAAAATATGTGAAAAAGGTCAATTACAGTGCAATATATGTGCTGAATTGAAGAAAGTTAGGTCACTTGGTGTATGTTAAACACACTTTGTTCTTTAGCTGATAACGAAAACTTTATAATGTTCGTGAATCCTAATTGCGACCTTTGTGGCAGAACAATCTGAACTACAGAACCGCCAAGACAAAAGTCTTCTGTGCAGTTTCAACCCACGCGTTCACCTGAAACCGAGACGTTTGCGTCGTCTTGCAGCGACCGCTCGATTTTCCGATTCTTCAACTTCGAAAATGCCTCCGAGTTCACGACGAGAGTGGCGGGAGCAACGTTGACAGGGTGGGCAGGGGCGGGGAACGGAAACGTCGTGTGTACGGATGAGTTCAAGATTGTGGAGCTCGTTTCTTGGAGGCTGAATAATAGCATCGCTCTCCGTCTCTTTCTTTCTTTACTCCCTCTCGTCTTCTCCTCCTCCTCGCTCCGTCAGCCTCCAACAATCCCACACGTGGTACATCGCGTGATCACGCACGTGGCTACACAGAAACAATATTGGAGTTCATTTTGTTTCTTTTTTTTTTCTTGTTTTTTGTGAAGTTTTTGTCACGCCACAATGCTTCTTGTGGAGGTAATCAGTTCACGCAGTTTTCATCTTCACTATGCATGGCCGAATGCTCGAGATGAACATGCTGTCCTGATTATTGCCTTGTTACTGTTCGGCATAACTGGAGTTTTCTCAGCCGTTCAAACTTCTCCAAAACTTAGAACTTTTTTTTGTTCCCTCTCTTCGTTGAACACTAGGATCGAGAGATTTTTGTCTTTCTGTTTCGTATTATTTCGTCGAGAAGAACCCTCAATTAGTTGAACGTCAGTTGCTTCTGAAATTTTCTTCATTACCCCACAAGTAATTGCCTTATTAAACGCCCTGCCCACAGTCAGTAGGGGACACCGATGGGCTTGGAAAGCCGCCGTCCGTCGGATGGGACGTTAAGCCGTGGCCCCTGTGCACGTTAAAGAACACGCTGGATGGCCTTGACGGGAGGCTACCATCTGTCTCCCAACAGCTGTTCCAGTGGGTCCCCTCCCCCAACCTTCTCTGAGTCTTCGAGGTCCATGTGACCTGGCCGTTTAGCCCATGGTGTGCAAAAAAGTGCCGCTCAGAGGTAAAACAACCCAACCCAAAAAGCCTTATTAATGTATGTTATGTATTCTCCAAATGCGCATACAGGGTGAACCGATTTCAACTTCCACTAACACGGTAAGCAATATTACTTGCCAGCGATGTATAAAAGAAAAAGTTCTGTAATATCTTTGTGTTACGATCAGTATCAGTTATTCCGAGGTGCACTTTCTTTTGTTTGGGGGGGGGGAGGGAAGGCAATAAACAACTCTCAAAAACGGAGTTCATTCGAATGATTATAATTCTCTCTCTTTCTGACTATTATTATTAGCCTTGGAGGGAGCCGCCCTATCGCCGCCCCTCTTCTGACCGTCACTGGTTGCGACCTCCAGCAATATGGCAGAACATAGATATGTTTTGTTCATTACCATTGGCTTAGCGTGAGTGTCAACTGGGGATACTATGAGACTGCGCAGTTGATACTTCGTCAGTTCTAACAGATCCTAGGTCAATGTCTCCTTAATATGCATAGTGCCTTAACTGGCATAGTGGTTAGGCAGCTAGCGACTGTTCCAGTAAGGCAAACTTTGTGTGTTGTGTTAGCTCTAACTAAGGCAGTGGTCAGCAGTGACTTCGGTCGTAGTAGGGCATGTCCTTGTATGAGAAGGTCTGTAAAAGCTAGTAGTAGCTTCTAGGATTCTTCTCTGTCCTATATGTCGCAAATAAAAAAAATAATAATAAATAATATGCACTTATACGGGAGAAAGGAAGGAAATGGGGTTTTATATACATTCCCGCTCCGTCTTAAGTTGGCCGTGATCATTACCAGTTTCGATTTAATAAAACGTAAAATCGTGGGCACCAGAACCCCAATGAAGTTCCAAGGGTCTTAATATATAACATTTATTGCAATCTTAGACTAATAGACATCTTTCACATTATGATTTTACAATTAACACGGACACCTACATAGTCAGTTGGTGTGACTGAAAACATCGCCCATCCCAGCATTTGCTCTCTGAGAGCAGACTAACAGATAAGGACTTTCTCGCATTCTACGCAAACTTTATGTATCTACCAATAGTACAGTCGCTCAAAAAAGTATCCGAACACTATGGTTGATTACAGAATAAAAAAAAATATCTGGCAATTATTTTTTTAGAAATTAGTGATCTGGCAACCTTCGTGTCACGTGACACGAAGGTTGCCAGATCACTAATTTCTAAAAAAATCGTTGTCAGATATTTTTTCTGAATTCTGTAATCAACCATAGTGTTCGGATATTTTTTAACATATATAATGCGTATGAATATATAATGCAATGAATATGGAGCGTGTGCAGTTACCGTTCAAAGCAAACTGGAGCGGTTGCAATTAATGTTCACAGCACATTGGATCGTGTGAGCTCACAAAAACCTGGATCGTGTGAGCTCACAAAAACCTGGATCGTGTGGGCTCACACACGGAAATATTGAGCGTGAGCAGTTACCGTTCACAGCAAACTGGAGCGGTTGCGGTTAATGTTCACAGCACATTGGATCGTGTGAGCTCACAAAAACCTGGATCGTGTGGGCCCACTCACAGAAACATTGAGCGTGTGCAGTTACCGTTCACAGCAAACTGGAGCGGTTGCGGTTAATGTTCACAGCACATTGGATCGTGTGAGCTCACAAAAACCTGGATCGTGTGGGCCCACTCACAGAAATATTGAGCGTGTGCAGTTACCGTTCACAGCAAACTAGAGCGTGTGCAGTTACCGTTCACAGCAAACTAGAGCGTGTGCAGTAACTGCACACGCTCTAGTTTGCTGTGAACGGTAACTGGAGCGTGTACAGTTGCTGTACACGCTCCAGATATTTTTTCTGAATTCTGTAATCAACCATAGTGTTCTGATAATTTTTTGAGCGACTGTACCTCCTTTCTCTGCTCCTCAACTCTTATTCTTTTCGTCCTCTAAAACCCTCTCTCTCTACCTCTGTAGTCCCCTCTCTCCAACTTTCTGAATCCAATCCGGGTTTTCCTCCTCACAAAAGGTGTCATCTGTTCCTTCCATTGGTCAGCATCCACCAATCAGAAGAAGCAAATATTAGTGAGGCTTGATATTTCTTTGATGTTGCTCTCTCTACCACGTGAGCCGCTTTCTTTCCCAGGGACGCTGTGATGCCATGGTTCAGAATGCTTCCCTGGGGATGCATCACGTGGTAGGAGTGCCTTGCACATGTCGAGACACAGAGGAAGTTGCAGTCTCTGGAGATGCCATCAGCGCTTGCTGAAGTCTGTCTTTGTAGAAGGTTGCAGGTGGGGACACTCACCCCACCCACTTTTAACGATATCTTGATAGCGATTGGCGCCAGCCATCCAGAATTTGACGGAAAAATGGCTTGCGAGGCTTTTGTTCCTGTGCCGACAATGGTGAACAACGAATCATGAAGCACTTTTGATATCGTTCTGCGTGTATACGGAAATCTACGCAGAACATTAGTTCCATAAAATAAGAAAGAATTCTATGTTATGTCAATGGGAAGTTAACCTCGAAGTTAACTTCCAGGTATTGCCCTGACCACCAAATTCCCCAGATTCAATTCACTCGAGCCTCTGTGGTTTGTGTTAGAACAGCATATCCGATCTACGGCGGCTCAACCACGTAACTTACAAGAGTTAAACGGTCTGCTTGGTAACGTGTTGGTACCAGATACCACAAGATAGCTATAGAAATCTTGTAGCGTCCATGCCTCGCCGGGTTGTTTTGGCACTCGTTGGGTTGGGTTGTTTTACCTCTGAGCGGCACTTTTTTGCACACCATGCTAAATGGCCAGGTCACAAGGACCCCAAAGGCTCAGAGAAGGTTGGGGGAGGGGATCCACTGGAACAGCTGTTGGGAGACAGATGGTAGCCTCCCGTCAAGGCCATCCAGCGTGTTCTTTAACGTGCACAGGGTATGGCTCTCCCGCACACGGGGCCACGGCTTAACGTCCCATCCGACGGACGGCGGCCTTTCCAAGCCCATCGGTGTACCCTACTGACCGTGGGCAGGGCGGGGAATTTTGCGGAGATAAATCTCAACGCTGACCCAGCTGGGACTCGAACCTGGGAGCTACAGATTACGAGCCTGGAGCCTAATCTGTAGTTCCCAGTTCAGTCGGTAGACTGAGCCATCCCCGCTCCATTTGGCACTCGTAGAGGACCAACATCATATTAGGCAGGTGGTCATAATGTTTTGGCTTTTCTCAAACTCTAAGATATTCGCACTCAAAGCTTCTCCCCCAGGTAGTAAATATTAAAAAAATTCTAAAATATTTTTTTTTGTATTGAAAAATGATATAGCAGATAAAGATGTCAATAAAGTAAATCAATATCTCGATTTTCAATAACATTATCGCAGTATTTAATGAGTTATGAAAGTTTATATATTTAATAATAACAATGTCAGTCATAAAAATTGACTTCAGGAGTTAATTAAGGAGGGGAAGAGGTATGGGAAGCATCTTCAAGGCTTAGGTCTGCTTCTCAGCAGACACTCTAATGATGCTCTTCTAGGATTTTTCAATATTCTGCATTAATGCAAGATCTTTCACTATTAAATTAATAAGACTTGAATTTTTATCGATTCTTAGGCAAAGAGCACGTTACGAAAGAGGAAGTGAATTAACAGTAACAACTATTGTATCAGTTTAATAAAATAGGTGTGCATTTTAGAAGCTTGTGTAAAGAATTATTTCATTATTCAACAGTTTTGTATAATTTAATGTAAGAACGTTTAACTCTTGTTAAATACTCAAACTTCCATAACTCGTTAAATACGGAACAAATATTGTTGAAAATCGAGATTTTGATATATTTGATTCAGATCTTTATCTACTATCATATTTTGCAACACAAAACTTATTTTAGAAGTTCTAGAGCTCTGACATCATCTTTCCATTGACATGACATAGAGTTAGTCCTCAATTTACGATGGGGCGGGGGTGGCTCAGTCGGTAGCGCGCCAGGCTCGTAATCTGTAGTACCCAGGTTCGAGTCCTAGCTGGGTGAGCATTGAGATTTATCTCCGCAAAATTCCCCGCCCTGCCCACGGTCATTAGGGGACACCGATGGGCTTAGAAAGGCTGCCGTCCGTCGGATGGGACGTTAAGCCGTGGCCCCGAGTACGGGAGAGCCATACCCTGTGCACGTTAAAGAACACACTGGATGACCTTGACGGGAGGCTACCATCTGTCTTTCAACAGCTGTTCCAGTGGGTCCACTCCCCCAACCTTCGGGGTCCCATGTGTCCTGATCATTTAGCCCATGGTGTGCAAAAAAAGTGCCGCTCAGAGGTAAAACAACCCAATGCAAATCCTCAATTTATGGAAACCAGTGTATGATCCGTGTCAAATACGAATCTGCCATATTACACGTAATCGTACGTCCAAAGAAGAGGGTAGTATTTTAATATTTACTACCCTGGGGGTAGTTTGCTTAGAGTTTGAGAAGCGGCATATATATATATACACCGAAGAGCCAAAACGTTACGACCACCTGCTTAATATGATGTTGGCTCTCCACATTGGATTGGATTGTTTTACCTCTGAGCGGCACTTTTTTGCACACCATGGGCTAAATGGCCAGGCCACAAGGACCCCGAAGGCTCAGAGAAGGTTGGGGGAGGGGACCCACTGGAACAGCTGTTGGGAGACAGATGGTAGCCTCGCGTCAAGGCCATCCAGCGTGTTCTTTAACGTGCACAGGGTATGGCTCTCCCGCACACGGGGCCACGGCTTAACGTCCCATCCGACGGACGGCGGCCTTTCCATACCCATCGGTGTCCCCTACTGACCGTGGGAAGGGCGAGGAATTTTGCGGAGATAAATCTCAACGCTCACCCAGCTGGAACTCGAACCTGGAAACTACAGATTACGAGCTTGCGCGCTACCGACTGAGCCACCCCCGCCCCGGCTCTCCACATGCCGCCAAAGTAGCTCTTACCCGGCGAGGCATGGACGCTACAAGATTTCTAAAGCTATCTTGTGGTATCTGGTACCAACACGTTACCAGCAGATCCTTTAACTCTTGTAAGTTATGTGATTGAGCCGCCGCAGATCGGATATGCTGTCCCAACACAAAGCACAGAGGCTCGATTGGATTGATGTCTGGGGATTTGGTGGTCAGGGCAATACCTGGAAGTCCTCCTCATGTTGCACGAACCATTGTCGAAAAATCCGGGCAGTGTTGCCATGAAAGAATGTACCTAGTCTGCAATAATGTTTAGGTAGGTGGTAGACGTCATAGTTTCCTGCACATGAATGACTGGATCCAGGATTTCCCCCAAAGCATTACACTTCCTCCACCAGCATCATCCCACGGTGCATCCTGGTGCCAACACATCCACAGGTAAATGGCGCACACGTACCCGACAGCCCACATGGTGCAACATGAAACGAGATTCATCGGACCAGACGACCTTCTTCCTATCATTCAAGGTCCATTTTTGATGCTCGTGTGCCCATTGTAGGCGCTTCCCACGGTGAACCGAGGTTAGCATGGGCACTTGGAGTGGCAAGCGGCTACTCAGCCCCATTTTCAGCAAGGTTCGATGTATTTTGTGTTCTGACACATTACTCCCGTCACCAGCATTCAAATTACGGGAGAGTTGCGCCATTGTATCCCTTCTGTTGGCTCCTACCATACGGGATAGCCTTCACTCCCCTCTAGCATCGATGAGTCGTGGTTGGCCCACACCTTGCTAGCGGTTCGTGGTTTTTCCCTCCTCGGACCACTTTTTGAAGGTACTAATCACGGCTGACCATGAGCACCACTCAAGGTTTGCTGTCTCGGAAGTGCTCTTACCCAGTCGTCTTACCTTTACAATTTGGCTTTTGCTAAACTCTCTTAAGTCCGCTGACTCTATGGGGCGGGGGTGGCTCAGTCGGTAGCGCGCCAGGCTCGTAATCTGTAGTTCCAAAGGTTCGAGTCCCAGCTGGGTCAGCGTTGAGATTTATCTCCGCAAAATTCCCTGCCCTGCCCACGGTCAGTAGGGGACACCGATAGGCTTGGAAAGGCCGCCGTCTGTCGGATGGGACGTTAAGCCGTGGTCCCGTGTGCGGGAGAGCCATACCCTGTGCACGTTAAAGAACACCAATGGATGGCCTAGACGGGAAGCTACCATCTATCTCCCAACAGCTGTTCCAGTGGGTCCCCTCCCCCAACCTTCTCTGAGCCTTCGGGGTCCATGTAACCTGGCCATTTAGCCCATGGTGTGCAAAAAAAGTGCCGCTAGGAGGTAAAACAACCCAAACAACAACCCACTGCCTCTCCCATCTGAAGAACAAGAATAACACTGATTAACAGAGCTCAGATCAGATTTTATTTATACCGTTTCATGACCTTCACAAGCGCCGTCGTGTACTAGCAGTTGCTTCGATTTGAATAAAGACGCGCTGGTAATAATGTTTTGGTTCTTCGGTGTATATGTACACATGTACTCTATCATCAAGAACTTTCATCGAATTTTGGGTATCTAATTCCGTCCATTCTTATAGAAAACGAGAATAATATTGTTTTTGCTTTTGTTTTTCATTGTGGAGAGTTACAAACAAATTTATGGCTGTCTTAAAATATTTACTTTAATATTACTGTAGGATAAACTTAAGAGAGAAATTCAGTTACCTGCGATCAAGTACTCTCAATATTTCGATCCTTTACAGGAATTTTATCAAAGGATACAGCTCCCTCGGAATCCTGTTCTTTCTGTATCAGTGGGTTGGGTTGTTGTTGGGTTGTTTTACCTCTGAGCGGCACTTTTTTGCACACCATGGGCTAAATGGCCAGGTCACATGGACCCCGAAGGCTCAGAGAAGGTTGGGGGAGGGGACCCACTGGAACAGCTGTTGAGAGACAGATGGTAGCCTCCCGTCAAGGCCATCCAGCGTGTTCTTTAACGTGCACAAGGTATGGTTCTCCCGCACACGGGGCCACGGCTTAACGTCCCATCCGACAGACGGCGGTCTTTCCAAGACCATCGGTGTCCCCTACTGACCGTGGGCAGGGCGGGGAATTTTGCGGAGATAAATCTCAACGCTGACCCAGCTGGGACTCGAACCTGGGAACTACAGATTACGAGCCTGGCGCGCTACCGACTGAGCCACGCCCGCCCCCCGATGGGCTTGAAAAGGCCATCGTCCGTTGGATGAAGCATTAAGCAGTGACCCGTGTTCAGGAGAGCCATTGGGTTGGGTTGTTTTACCTCTGAGCGGCACTTTTTTGCACACCATGGGCTAAATGGCCAGGTCACATGAACCCCGAAGGCTCAGAGAAGGTTGGGGGAGGGGACCCACTGGAACAGCTGTTGAGAGACAGATGGTAGCCTCCCGTCAAGGCCATCCAGCGTGTTCTTTAACGTGCACAGGGTATGGCTCTCCCGCACACGGGGCCACGGCTTAACGTCTCATCCGACGGACGGCGGCCTTTCCAAGCCTATCGGTGTCCCCTACTGACCGTGGGCAGGGCGGGGAATTTTGCGGAGATAAATCTCAACGCTGACCCAGCTGGGACTCGAACCTGGGAACTACAGATTACGAGCCTGGCGCGCTACCGACTGAGCCACGTCCGCCCCCTGTATCAGTGGAATCCAGGCTTTGTGCAATAGAGTACCTTGGAAATTGTTCATAGCACCATCTCTGTTTGACTGTATTAGTAATTTTTCCGTGTTTTTTTGTGTGTGTGTGTTTTGTTCCTTTTTAAATTATTTTGTTGCATTCCGATGCATTGCCAGAGTTACGTTTAGGAATTGGTTCCCCCCCATTCACAATATTTCTCATAGGCCATAGAGCATTATTTAGAACTTTAGCTTCAATTGAATATTAATTACAATCAACACCAAAATGTGATTCATGTATCACATAGAATACTCGCTAACCTCGTACACAGAATTGGAGATTATATTATTTGCAGTACAGACAGGCCGAGACATTTTGGAGCCTGGCTCAGGCTAACAATTAGGCGCCCTAAGTTCGACATTTATTTGTGGTGGGGGACTGAGTTTCTAGAAAAAAAAATTATATACCTATCTATCATTCTGCTCTCTTATCGCTATCATTTCGAATGCATTCAGCTGCTGCTTTGGCGCCCATTACAGGTTAGCGCCCCCTGGTAACTTCCTAGCTGGCCAGCCCCTTAAATCCAACCGTGAATCAGATGATTTCGGGCTACGGGAGAAATCATAATTTAAATTTATAATTATTCTTGCAGATATAAAAATATGTATATAAAATGTATTTTTATTTAAATTAAAAAATTATTAATAATATTAATTATAATAAATATAATATTAATATAATATTAATATTTAATTAATTAATAATAAGTATATTAATATAATATTAATATTTAATTAATTAATAATAAGTATATTAATATAATATTAATATTTAATTAATTAATAATAAGTATATTAATAATTATATTAAATAATTATTTAATAAATGAATATAATGTTAATATAATAAATATAATTTAATAATATAATAAAATATTTAAAATTTCAATCATTCTTTAGCAATTAAAAGCAAGTAACCTTCAGCATTTGATTATTTTCTGCCATTCTTACCTCTCTCACCAATGATCTCTCTCTTAGCGATTGGGGCGGGGGTGGCTCAGTCGGTAGCGCACCAGGCTCGTAATCTGTAGTTCCCAGGTTCGAGTCCCACTGGGTCAGCATTGAGATTTATCTCCGCAAAATTCCCCGACCTGCCCACGGTCAGTAGGGGACACCAACGGGCTTGGAAAGGCCGCCGTCCGTCGGATGGGACGTTAAGCCGTGGCCCCGAGTACGGAGAGCCATACCCTGTGCACGTTAAAGAACACGCTGGATGGCCTTGACGGGAGGCTACCATCTGTCTCCCAACCGCTGTTCCAGTGGGTCCTCTCTCCCAACCTTCTCTGAACCTTCGGGGTCCATGTGACCTGGCCATTTAGCCCATGGGGTGCAAAAAAGTGCCGCTCAGAGGTAAAACAACCCAACTCTCTTAGCGATTGCAGTGATGCAGCTCATAAGTTTCGATTTTCTACGAATAAATCCTTTTTTTTCCATTCCAAAAAATGTAACGTTAAGATTTTAACTTTGCAACCATTAAACATTGACTTACATTGAGAGGAAATTTTTTTTCTTTTCGACTAAACATAATTATATTAAAAACCAACACCACGCAAGTCATAATGACAAAAAAGTATCAAATGTAATTTACAGCAATTTTAATACTTTAATGAAATAACAATGAACCTAAGAAATGTTCTAAATGTTTCACCGCAAAACCCTTACCAGTCCGCAAACTTCACTCCACGTGCACATTAATAAGCTTTGTTACGGGTGAAGTTAGTAGGCACTTATCAGCGTGCTGTAGTCATGGCAACCGTCACCTTCTCAGTGGTCCTCTATTGTTCCGCATCCAACTGTAAAAAAGAAAGCTACCCAAGGTCTTTTCAGAAAGATGGAATGAGGTTGCCAATATTTTTTTCCTTGTAATTAGGCTTATTTGCTTTTCTGTTTTTTAGTATGGATGTTAATGGATGCAGCGGAGTAGAAATATTCATTAAGATAATAGAACAATAAGTTTAATGTTTCCATTTTGGCGTTTCTGAAAAGGCAAAAAAAATTAATATGTTGCTTAAATTAGCAGTTGGGAATATAACACTAATGTAGTCAAGAAAATGGTTTAGAAAATTCGTGTGTTCGGATAATTAGATTCTGTTGCAGTCATGCTCTCGAAAACGGTTCGGCCTGAGATATTAAAAAATAACATTCGAGATTTACCGCTGATGTTTACATTCTATTTAAAAAAAAATAACATTCGAAATGTACAGTCGCTCAAAAAAGTATCCGAACACTACGGTTGAGTACAGAATTCAGAAAAAATATCTGTAGCGTGTACAGCAACTGTACACGCTCCAGTTACCGTTTACAGACGCAAACTGGAGCGTGTGCAGTTACTGCACACGCTCCAGTTTGCTGTGAACGGTAACTGCACACGCTCAATATTTCTGTGAGTGGGCCCACACGATTCAGGTTTTTGTGAGCTCACACGATCCAATGTGGTGTGAACATTAACCGCAACCGCTCCAGTTTGCTGTGAACGGTAACTGCACACGCTCCATATTCATTGCATTATATATTCATACGCATTATATATATTCAAAAAAATCCAAACACTATAGTTGATTACAGAATTCAGAAAAAATATCTGGCAACGATTTTTTTTAGAAATTGGTGATCTGGCAACCTTCGTGTCACGTGACACGAAGGTTGCCAGATCACCAATTTCTAAAAAACAATCGTTGCCAGATATTTTTTCTGAATTCTGTAATCGACCATAGCGTTCGGATACTTTTTTGAGCGACTGTACCGTTGATGTCTACATTCTATTTAAATTTTATTCGAAACCTGCAAGGAAAATATTTACTCCTAGCTAAACATCTGACGTTAGGCCTAGCATTCAGCAATTGAGATTTCTGATTAGTCAGGCTTAACAATGGAGTAAAAAGCACTGCCAGATTCAAATCACTAGAGTATAGTTTGAATTTTGTTTGATTCCTTAACAGTATAAAAAAATGAATCCGAAGAAATTAATAACTTGCTTTGATTACGAGTTTTGAATATAAAATGCTAATGTAGAAAAAAAAACAATGTTTTAAGAAAAAGCTGTTTATTTTCATTTTTCGGTAAAGGGATTTTTGTGGATATGATATTCTCGAAAACGTTTTTACGTCCAAATTTAATTTTATTAAAATAATTTAATTTAAAATTAAATTAATTTTTTTGTTAATTAATTTTATTGTAAATGCACAAGGGGAATTATTCATTAGAAGCCTAACGTTTGGCGTCGTTTAACAACGACAGACATTTCTCAACATTTCGAGGAAATCAAAAATATATTGTCATATTATAAACAAGAATCTTTGGTTTGAATTCTAATTAATATCTGAACAATCTAAAAATATGCAATGGAATAATTCTTTATAATTAATTCATGTGTGTACCGAATCAAAAACAGATGGAAAAAAATTCACAAAACGAAATTATAATTTAATATACGAAATAACTATTTGATGATCGTAATATTGAATTTTTTACCACTAATCTAAATGTAAAGGGTAAAGTGGAAAATAGAGTTCCTATTGCATTAATGTAAATTGAAAATTACCAGTCATTTTGTTTCTTATTTTGAATTTCTGAATCCAAATACAATATTTTTTCACAGTTTTGACGAAAATAACAAACTACAATATACATAAAAGGTAACCGTTATAAAGAATTAATACTTAATTAATATTTCTATTAGAATACAGAAATATGAAATAAATGGCTTTAAAGAAATAGTATAAAATGTTTTTACTATTCTGTGAATTTTACATTTATCTTATAATTTAACGAAAGGAGCAGAGAAGCTCTTTCAAAACTTCAGCAAAAACGGAGTCATCTGGCTGTGTAGGTAGCTGTGTAGTGCTGATTTCAAATGAAGCAGGTACTCGTATTATGCATACACTTTATTACTGTGTATTAAAGAAGATGTTACAACAAAACATATTTAAATAATTGAATTCTGGGTAATTATAGTATACCAACAAAATCAGGAATTACATTCAAAATTAACAAATAAATGTACGGCGAGCTAGTTTTCAAAACGTGCCATGCAGTGCGAATAATCGAAGTTATACTGTATGCACAGTCGCTCAAAAAAGTATCCGAACGCTGTGGTTGATTACAGAATTCAGAAAAAATATCTGGCAACGATTTTTTTTTAGAAATTAGTGATCTGGCAACCTTCGTGTCACGTGACACGAAGGTTGCGAGATCACTAATTTCTAAAAAATCGTTGTCAGATATTTTTTCTGAATTCTGTAATCAACCTAGTGTTCGGATATTTTTCAATATATATAATGCGTATGAATATATAATGCAATGAATATGGAGCGTGTGCAGTTACCGTTCACAGCAAACTGGAGCGGTTGCGGTTAATGTTCACAGCACATTGGATCGTGTGAGCTCACAAAAACCTGGATCGTGTGGGCCCACTCACAGAAATATTGTGCTGTGCAGTTACTGTTCACAGCAAACTGGAGTGGTTGCGGTTAATGTTCAGAGCACATTGGATCGTGTGAGCCACAAAACCTGGATCGTGTGGGCTCACTCACAGAAATATTGAGCGTGTGCAGTTACCGTTCACAGCAAACTGGAGCGGTTGCGGTTAATGTTCACAGCACATTGGATCGTGTGGGCCCACTCACAGAAATATTGAGCGTGTGCATTTACCGTTCACAGCAAACTGGAGCGTGTGCAGTAACTGCACACGCTCCAGTTTGCTGTGAACGGTAACTGGAGCGTGTACAGTTGCTGTACACGCTCCAGATATTTTTCCTGAATTCTGTAATCAAACATAGCGTTCGGATACTTTTTTGAGCGACTATACTTTTTTTTAGAAAAACTATCAATAAATCTATTCATTTAAAATTTTGTGTTTTTTATACGTTTGATCGGCTCTCTTGTGCGTGCCTAGTAGGACGAATTTCGGTTAAAAAAAGAGAAAATAAAAATATTCCAATAAAAAATTTTCAATGACAATTCTGCTTAGTGAAATCAAAAATTATCTTTTTGAATCAGTACAATCGCTATAAATATACCACGCATATCAAAGCAAGCTACTCTTCGTAATATAAACTATATTGGACCTAAACTATAGAACTTGGGTTGGGTTGTTTTACCTCTGAGCGGCCCTTTTTTGCACACCATGGACTAAATGGCCAGGTCACATGGACCCCGAAGGCTCAGAGAAAGTTGGGGGAGGGGACCCACTGGAACAGCTGTTGGCAGACAGATGGTAGCCTCCCGTCAAGGCCATCCAGCGTGTTCTTTAAGGGGCACAGGGTATGGCTCTCCCACACACGGCGCCACGGCTTAACGTCCCATCCGACGGACGGCGGCCTTTCCAAGCCCATCGGTGTCCCCTATTGACCGTGGGCAGGGCGGGGAATTTTGCAAACTATATAACAGTGTTCCAGAAACAATGAAGAAAATTACTTCAAAATATTTATTTAATAAATATCTTTGTGAATGGATTATAAACAACGAATGATTGCTGTATGTGAAACTAATTGTTTTGAATGTCTACATCATATATTGGTTCAATTACCAACTGTTGACTTGTTAATTTTTTGTATTTATATTTTTATTATAATTATACACCAGCGCTCAAGTATTCAGTTACTTTAGCTGGGTATATTTCATTATAATTTTATATTGGCACATGTCTAGGTAGAATAAAAATTGAATTGAATATCTGGAGCAGTCACAGTCGATAAAAGCCACCATATGTATTAGTTTTGTGTAAATCGCTGAACCTCAACAGACAATCATGCCTTTTTCATGCAGGCGTGGAAAAGTGTTCCCTTAATGGCATCTCAACACGCCACAAGATGAATATGAAATGCAAGACGATCATTTTCTATTTAATGACGCAACAACCGTTTTAATTTGCCCTATAAAAAGTTGTTGGGTTGTTGGTTTGTTTTACCTCTGAGCGGCACTTTTTTGCACACCATGGGCTAAATGGCCAGGTCACATGGACCCCGAAGGTTCAGAGAAGGTTGGGAGAGAGGCCCCACTGGAACAGCTGTTGGGAGACAGATGGTAGCCTCCCGTCAAGGCCATCCTGCGTGTTCTTTAACGTGCACAGGGTATGGCTCTCCCGTACTCGGGGCCACGACTTAACGTCCCATCCGACGGACGGCGGCCTTTCCAAGCCCGTTGGTGTCCCCTGCTGACCGTGGGCAGGTCGGGGAATTTTGCGGAGATAAATCTCAACGCTGACCCAGCTGGGACTCGAACCTGGGAACTACAGATTACGAGCCTGGCGCGCTACCGACTGAGCCACCCCCACCCCCACCCCCCTATAAAAAGTAGCCAAGATAGTGGATACCGCCTCTTATTCCAAGATATTCTAAGACGGGTAAAATTAAGGGATTAACATTCAATTAATGAATTTTTTTTCTTGTTAATTTATTTATTTATCCAGTTTTCTAGGTAATTCTTTAATTGGTGGGCTAAATTACAGCCAGAAAATACAATAGCACATATTCGGACCTAGGTATTTTTGAGCCTCAAGCAAAAATTCTGATATCAGGCCACCCCTCCCCATCTAACACCAAACCTTCACAATCAATGAATACGGGTTTACGGATTAAGAAAATTGTAAACTGATACTTATATCACACAATTGACAACTCAATTGACACTACGATTGATATAATTGACAAATGAATTGAGACTGTAATTGACAACTTAATTGAAACTGTAATTCACATAATTGACAACTCAAATGTTTTTCAAATTGACAAAGTTAACGATTCGATTTTCACAACTGACTTTTTACTACATATTTTATGGAGAGAAGGCAGTCCATAAGAAATGCCAGAATTGCTCAAGACATAGTTCTCTTGATTTCTAGACTGTCTATCCGACCCCTACTCGACCTTTAATGCCACACCGAATCTGAAATTGCTTAACATTTCTGAAATCTACTGCCTGAAACAATTCTATGCATCAATTTTAATTCTCTACCACCAGAACACAGAAATTTCACCTTAAAAAATACGTCGGAGGTCAAAAATTTGGATTTTTTTTCGATATCTACAACCGCATTACCTCTACGCAGGGGCGGGGGTGGCTCAGTTGGTAGCGCGTCTGGCTCGTAATCTGTAGTTCCCAGGTTCGAGTCTCAGCTGGGTCAGCGTTGAGATTTATCTCCGCAAAATTCTCCGCCCTGCCCACGGTCAGTAGGGGACACCGATGGGCTTGGAAAGACCGCCGTCCGTCGGAGGGACGTTAAGCCGTTGCCCCGTGTGCGGGAGAGCCATACCCTGTGCACGTTATAGAACACGCTGGATGGCCTTGACGGGAGGCTACCATCTGTCTCCCAACAACTATTCCAGTGGGTCCCCTCCCCCAACCTTCTCTGAGCCTTCGGGGTCCATGTGACCTGGCCATTTAGCCCATTGTGTGCAAAAAAAGTGCCGCTCAGAGGTAAAACAACCCAACGCACAAAATTTCAGATCTCTACCATTTCTGTATCATAGTTAGAATTAACGTGATCCCTTATCAGTCCCTAAATCACTCACAATGGTCTATAGATGTATAACAAACTGTTCATTAACATAAATGTGATAATTGAAGTTTTTTTTTTATTTGCAACATATAGGACAGAGAAGAATCCTGGAAGCTACTCCTAGCTTAATACAGGCCTTCTCATACAAGGACATGCCCTACTAAGACCGAAGTCACTGCTGACCACTGCCTTAGTTAGAGCTAACACAACACACAAAGTTTGCCTTTGCTGGAACAGTCGCTAGCTGCCTAACCACTATGCCAGTTAAGGCTTAACTGTTTTGTTTTTTTTTAAAAACAGTTACAGTACCAGTTAAGTTACTGTAACTGTTTTTTTCCCCCTAAGTTTGCGTCGATTTTAAGGGAAACAAAATGTTTAGGAAGAGAAATAGAAATTTCAGCTGTTAAATATTCCAGTTTCAATAGTTCCTTAAATATTAAAAAAATATTCTTGAAAATCGACATTTAGAGAGATATTAATCAGATTTTCAACTTTTCTCCACTTCCCGTGGCCGAGTGGTTAGCACGCTTGGCTACTGATCTAAGGGACCTGGGTTCGAGCCCCGGGTAAGGCATGGATGTATGTGTCGTTTTTCTGCTGAGGTCCTTCCATCCTCTCAGACCTTCTACTATGGCATATAAACTGACAGGCTCCTGTCAGACCTCTGTGGCAAGCAGATGCTTGAGGGGGTATTTATTTTTATTATTTTTATCATTTTTCATAAAAAGCTTATTTTAAAATTTAGAGAACTTTGAATGTGTTTTTTCATTCACTTGAGAGTGAACTGCTATTTTTGGTAATACAAAAAAAAAATACCCCCTCAGCAGCTACTTGTCTCAGAGGTCTGACAGGAGCCTGTCAGTTTATATGCCATAGTAGAAGGTCTGAGAGGATGGCAAGACCTCAGCAGAAAAACAACATGAACATCCAAGCCTTACAAGGGGCTCGAACCCAGATCCCTTAGATCAATAGTCAAGCGTGCTAACCACTCGGCAATGTATGGTATCTCAGTCGGTAGCGGACCAGGCTCGCAATCTGCAATTCCCAGGTTCGAATCCCACGTGTGTGTGTTGAGATTTATCTCCACAAAACCTCCCGCACTGCCCTCTGTTATCAGAGAAGAGAGCTGGCACTAGTGGGCTTGGAAAGGCCGCCGTCCTTCGAATGGAACTTTAAGGCATGGTCCCGTGTGCGGGAGAGAGCCATACCCTGTATATGTTAAAGAACACGCTGGATAACCTTGACGGGAGGGTTCCATCTGTTCCCTAAAAGATTTCCAGTGGGACCTCTCCCCCCCAAACTTCTCTGAGCCTTCGGAGTCCTTATGACCTGGCCATTTTGCCCATTGTGTGCAAAAAAGTGCCTAACCCATCCTTAATGGTGAATTTCTGAATGAAATGTCACTACGAGCACCAAAACAAAATGTAAACAGAAGAGAAAATATCAAATAAAAAGTGAAATAAAGAAAAATACACAAATCTAGTGAATGAGAACTGATTTACAGTTTATCAATGAATTATATATTCACAAAATTAATTTAATTTATTGATATTACGTGCACCATTTTAGTGCTCCGAAATCTGTCTGCACCTAGGCTCCTTTATTACTAGAATCGTTATATTCAGTCTGTTTTTATTTCCGTCTCGATATCTAAAAGATATTCTATCAGAAAAGTCCCCAGAATCTTCCGATGAGCCTTTATTTTCATTCAGACGTCGTTCTGCCATTTTCTTTTCAGTTTCCTTCTTTCCACTCGAGCCAGTTGATCCTGAAACAATCTTCATCGACCCGTATCTATCAAAAGAGCCCCCTTTGTTTTTCTGCTCCAGAATCGGCTCAATTTTCCGATTCTTTAAGCAGAATATGCTGCTTCGTAGCGCAACTTAGCATTGGGGGAAGGAAAGTTTCCGAAAGGGGAAAAAAAACGCATGTACAGTCTCTCTGAAAATTATCCGAACACTACGGTTGAGTACAGAATTCAGGAAAAATATCTGGCAACGTTTTTTTTTTAGAAGTTAGTGATCTGGCAACGTTCGTGTCACGTGATTACAGAATTCAGGAAAAATATCTGGAGCGTGTACAGCAACTGTACACGCACCAGTTACCGTTCACAGCAATTATTTTGATTACAGAATTCAGAAAAAATATCTGGCAACGATTTTTTTTAGAAATTAGTGATCTGGCAACGTTCGTGTCACGTGACACGAACGTTGCAGATCACTAATTTCTAAAAATAATTGTTTCCAGATATTTTTTCTGAATTCTGTACTCAACCGTAGTGTTCGGATATTTTTCAGAGCGACTCTACGAATGCCGCTTCAATAACACGCTATCTGAACAATCGCTGCCAACTAAGAAAATCTTTAAAGGTAATAACAAACTGATGAGAATTAGTGGTTGTGACTTGATAAGTTAAAAATATGCTTAACTGCGACGTTAAGTAGGGGCGGGGTGGCTCAGTCGGTAGCCCGCCAGGCTCGTAATCTGTAGTTCCCAGGTTCGAGTCCCAACTGGGTCAGCGTTGAGATTTATCTCCGCAAAATTCCCCGCTCTACCCACGGTCAGTACGGGAAACCGATGGGCTTGGAAAGGCCGCCGTCCGTCGGATGGGACGTTAAGCCGTGGCTCCGTGTGCGGGAGAGCCATACCCTGTGCACGTTAAAGAACACGCTGGATGGCCTTGACGGGAGGCTACCATCTGTCTCCCAACAGCTGTTCCAGTGGATCCCCTCCCCCAACCTTCTCTGAGCCTTTGGGGTCCTTGTGACCTGGCCATTTAGCCCATGGTGTGCAAAAAAGTGCCGCTCAGAGGTAAAACAACCCAACGGTAAAGAACACGCTGGATGCCCTTGACGGGAGGCTACCATCTGTCTCCCAACAGCTGTTCCAGTGGGTCCCCTCCCCCAACCTTCTCTGAGCCTTTGGGGTCCTTGTGACCTGGCCATTTAGCATGGTGTGCAAAAAAGTGTCGCTCAGAGGTAAAACAACCCAACCCAACCTTCAAATGTGGGACATAGGGTGGCTCAATCGGTATCCCGCCAGGCTTGTAATCTGCAGTTCCCAAGTTCAAATCCTGCCTGGATACCTGAACCAGCGTTGAGATTTGTCTTCCGAAAGCTCCTGCTTTCAGTCAGAAGGACATCGACTGGCTTGGAAAAGCCGCCGTCCGTCGGATAGGACGTTAAGACGTGAGCTCGTGTGCGGGAGAGACAAACCCTGTACGCGTTAAGGAACACGTTGGATGACCTTGACGGGAGGCTACCATCTGTCTCCCAACAACTGTCCACTGGGTATCCTCTCCCAACCTTCTCTGAGACAAATAAAATAAACAAAAAAATCACCTAAAACTTCAACTAACTAAACAATCAAACTAATCTTCTTACTTTGATCGAAACAGCGAGTTAAAATCGAAGTGTAAAAGTGATGGGAACTAAAACAATTCTTCGCGGGAATTTAAAATCGCCATTTTAGTGAACATTGTGTTTTTTTCCTTTCGCCTTCGCTTCCTTTTATCTGTTTCCCGCCGCTTATTTTTCCTTCCGGGTCATCTCCGGGATAAAGGATTGGAAAAAAACGAGCCAACGTTTCATCGAGATAACCGAAACCCTCCGCAATAAACCTCAAAGATCCCTGAGACAATCTACCGACTCAAGGCTTCTGGGAAAAGTGGTCGGTCTCTTCTGATAGAACACGTGAAGTGCATGCTAGTGACACGTTTTGTTCCTATAATAAACAGAATCGGGGGGTGTGGCCGGGCAGGTTAAAAGAAAGAAAGACATTCGATTTCAGACAAGAGAGATTATATGGAATTGCTTTGCTCTATAGTAAATACACGGATTACCTGTAGAGATAGACTTCAAACATTAGTCAAAATATTCTGAAAAAAATTCATCGCCGACACGGCGATGAATGCGGGAATCGAACCCGCATCTCTCCAAATTCATGCCAGAGCGCGCTCTGGCATGAATCCAGAACGCGCTCTGAGCATACGGGGTCCATGCGACCTGGCCACTTAGCCCATGGTGTGCAAAAAAGTGCCACTCAGAGGTAAAACAACCCAACGTTTAAGAGCACGCTGGATGGCCTTGACGGAAAGCTACCACCTGTCTCCCAAGAGCTGTTCCAGTGGGTCCCCTCCCCCAACCTTCTCTGAGCCTTCGGGGTCCATGTGACCTGGCTATTTAGCCCATGGTGTGCAAAAAAGTGCCGCTCATAGGTAAAACAACCCAACCCATTTTGGTGAGGATGGCCTCAGTCGGTAGAGTACCCGGCTCGTAATCTGCGTTTCTCAAGTTTGAGTTCCAATTGTGCCAGAATTCAGTTTTATGTCCGCTAATCCTTGCCTTAGGTGAAAAAGGGGTCACCAATGGGCTTGGAAATGCCACAGTCCTGCTGACGGGACGTTAACCCGTGTCATAATGTGCAAGAGAGAACCATATCCTGTGCACGTTAAAGAACAAGCTGGATGGCCTTGACGGGATAATTCCATTTCTTTCCTAATAGCTCCAGTGGGTTCCCTTTCCATGACTAATTCTGAGCCCTTGGGGTCCTGTTACTCTGACCGTTATGCCCATTGTATAAAAAAACAAGTGTCGTTCTGAGGTAAAACAATCCATCTCCCTTTTGGTGATAGATCGTTCATCTTCTCATCACATAATGCGATTCATACATGTATATTATTTCGTAATCCCGAAAAAGAGAGATGAAAACCAACCTTTAAAAAGGAAAAAACGATATTAGACTTAAAAATAATTATTTTTCCCTTATGTTAAATTAGAAAATTAGCTAAAAGTATACTTGCAAATGCTGCCAAAGCTCCCATCCCTTGTTCTTCTTCTTTAAGTGTCGTCTCCAATTGAGAAGTTGGTGGCCAACAAATCCATAATTCTCTCTTTCTTGCATCATAGATTATGTCCTCTGAGTCCAATCCGTCCACTCACGAAGGCATCCATCCAACCCTTTCTTGTCCTTTGCCATCAATTTGCTCTCTAGGACAAGTTGTGGGTTGTCCTACTTTTCCCCTCTCATATATGTCCACAATACGCCAATTTCCTTCTCTTTCGGGGGCGGGGATGGCTTAGTCGGTAGCGCGCCAGACTCGTAATCTGTAGTTCACAGGTTCGAGTCCCAGCTGTGTCAGCGTTGAGATTTATCTCCGCAAAATTCCCCGCCCTGCCCACGGTCAGTAGGGAACACCGATGTGCTTGGAAAGGCCGCCGTCCGTATGATGGGACGTTAAGCCGTGGCCCCGTGTGCGGGATAGCCATACCCTGTGCACGTTAAAGAACACGCTGGGTGGCCTTGACGGGAGGCTACCATCTGTCTCCCAACAGCATTTCCAGTGGGTCCCTTCCCCCAACCTTCTCTGAGCCTTCGGGGTCCATGTGACCTGGTCATTTAGCCCATTGTGTGCAAAAAAGTGCCGCTCAGAGGTAAAACAACCCAACCCAATCCTTCTCTTTACAATATTTAACAGTTTGTCTTCCTGCTGGTCTACTTTATTTTCTGTATCCTCCTGAGGCACTACATCTCAAGTGACTCCAATTCGTCTTTTGATGTCTTCTGTAGATTTCAGATCTCACATTCATAGAGTAGTGGGAAAGATGTAGAATTTTAAGATCCTAATTCTCAACTGCAGGTTTAACCTTCCCACACACAGAATTTTTCTCATTTGGTTGATTTTGCTTTTAGCTCGTCCAATTCGATGGTTTATTTCTTTAATTTGGTCATTATCAGTATAAATATATCTTCTCAAACAGCAGAACTCGTCGACTTGATCTAGCTTTTTGTTTTTGCATGTGATATTTAATTTTAATTTCTTTCTGTTGATGCACATTGTTTTTGTCCTTCTTACGTTTATATTCAGACCCATTTTCTCCCCTTAGGATGCGGTGGACAGACAATGTCAAACAGGACCTTGTTAGAATTGGTGTGCAGTGGCCAGATGCAGTAGATGTAGCTCAGGATAGACTTGCTTGGAGAACTAAATTGCACGGTCTGGTTGGACCTCCGTAGCCCATGGCTGCTTGAGGATGATGATGATGATGATGATATCAAGTATATCTATTAGATTTTGAAGTTCTGTCTCAGTTCCTCCTCGATGGTATCTCTATCTTGTGGTGAGGTTCTTAAATGCCCTGACAACCCCTAGGATTCTTTGTTGCATTAGACTTCTTAAGAATTGGGATTGTTTTTGATCTGTTCATTTCAACTCAAGCTGTTCCTGCTATGTATATATATATGCGACATATAGGACAGAGAAGAATCCTAGAAGCTACTCCTAGCTTAATACAGGCCTTCTCATACAAGGACATGCCCTACTAAGACCGAAGTCACTGCTGACCACTGCCTTAGTTAGAGCTAACACAACACACAAAGTTTGCCTTGCTGGAACAGTCGCTAGCTGCCTAACCACTATGCCAGTTAAGGCTTTTTAGTTATTGCTTTGATGCCATTATCCAATCCCTATTTCTCAAATGTATCTTCCATACTAAAAACAAATACCTCATCTGCCTCTTGAATAAAATTCTCTCTCCCTAAACGAATAGTAGCTCGGCCTGAACCAACAATTCCCATAGCACCCTTCTTTCCTTTTCTCTTTCTCTACTCTTCAGATATCAACCCATCTGCCTAAACCAATGCACGAAAACGTTCCCTTTCATTTGCTTGCACCTGTAGCAATTCGTTAAAATTAGGTACGAAGCCGCGCTGCATCTAGCATAAGACGATCCCCCTTCACACGAAGACGTGGTGCTTGATGAAATGTGTAACAACAGCGCCAGGAAAAGCCTCGAGATTAAGAGTCTGCCATCCCGAATACTTAACGAAGAAATACGAGGTGCTCTACCTCATACAGGAGCATGCATTATTGATCGGCATAGCAGGGGGTGTCACCTGTTTCTCTACTTGTATCGGCCATCCCCCCCAACCACCATCTCCTTTTTATTTTCGCTTCGAAGCGCCTAGCCAGAGAAACAACGTGCCCACGCAACTTAAGCTTTAATGAGATTGTTGCGGTTTCTAATCATTTTGCTCTAGGCTTGTGGCAACATTCTTAGCCAGCTCGTGATTATGCCAAAAGGAAATTCTTGATAAGAATAGCAGTGTTTGTTAATGGGATTGGGCAATCGCAAATGTTTGCTTAAGGGTATCTAAACATTTTGAATCCTTAGGAGTCAGATAACTCGTCAAGAAATTAGGTAAAGCCAGTTTACATTGAATTAATGATGTGTAGAGTCATTGGTATCGGACGTCTGTAGTGGAAAGAATCTTTCTTCCCTGAAGCTTTAAAAGTACGGTTAGGATTTCTGAAAGATATGTGTGGTGATAATCTGTTGGTGAATGATTTATGGGGGAAAAGGACACTTTGTTATGTGCAAAAGCGGTATAGACCCAAAAAAGGAATTCGTTTAGGAAAATGCGAAATTTTGAAATGTCAAGACGGAGGCAACTTTGAAGAGTCGCGAGCATCAACTGTTTACATTAGATATGACTTAAAGAGGATTATAAGACCTTTCACAACAACTAAGAATTTTTGTGATAGGGGATTAGGTTTCTTAAATGTGACACGTGAGTTGTTTATCCGCAAGTGACTGCAAAAGTGGAGAAAAGTGGGATAATCTTTTTTCCCCTTTGAAACGTGGAACAGGATTACAAGTAACTACATTGATATATCCATTATTCTTAAAAACCAAGGGGCGGGGGTGGCTCAGTCGGTAGCGCGCCAGGCTCGTAATCTGTAGTTCCCAGGTTCGAGTCCCAGCTGGGTCAGCGTTGAGATTTATCTCCGCAAAATTCTCCGCCCTGCCCACGGTCAGTAGGGGACACCGATGGGCTTGGAAAGGCCGCCGTCCGTCGGATGGGACGTTAAGCCTTGATCCCGTGTGTGGGAGAGCCATACCCTGTGCACGTTAAAGAACACGCTGGATGGCCTTGACGGGGGACTACCATCTGTCTCCCAACAGCTGTTCCAGTGGGTCCCCTCCCCCAACCTTCTCTGAGCCTTCGGGGTCCTTGTGGCCTGGCCATTTAGCCCATGGTGTGCAAAAAAGTGCCACTCAGAGGTAAAACAATCCAAAACAACCCATTGAAGAAAAAAATGCCTTTTTCGCTCATAGATGAAGCCATGGTCGGCAAGGTCGAGTAGATTTATAAGTCACAGTAACAAGCTGAAAACACCGGTTCTCGTCCGATTACAGAAGTTAAGCAGCTTTGGGCGCAGTCGGTACCTGGGAGGGTGACCACTTGGGAACACCGCGTGCAGTTGGAAAAGAATCTGCTGACGACCCGCCATCCTCACAGATCCCTCTACTATGGCGTATTAAACTGACAGGCTCCTGTCAGACCTCTGTGGCAAGCAGCTGCTTGAGGGGGTATTTATTCTTTATAGTGGATCAACGACAGAAGCTAACCGCGAGCGATCGCGATGCCTCGAGGCATCGAGTTGACTTGCTGTGACATTGCAACTGCCAGGGTCCGAGTTCGAGTCTCAGGTATGGCACGGATGGTTTGTATGCTCATAAATGTTGTGATTGCCCCTCATAAGTCCCAGCAACCAAATGGAAGAAATAATGTCCTCTGGTAGGAATCTAGATGGACGTCAGACCACTATTGTAAAGGATATAAGAAGACTTACATCACTTTCTAGTGGACATCTTCCATTTCCAGCATTATGGCATTAGGATTTTGTTGTTGGGTTGTTTTACCTCTGAGCGGCACTTTTTTGCACACCATGGACTAAATGGCTAGGTCACATGGACCCCGAAGGCTCAGAGAAGGTTGGGGGGAGGGGACACACTGGAACAGCTGTTGGGAGAGAGATGGTAGCCTCCCGTCAAGGTCATCCAGTGGGTTCTTTAACTTGTACAGGGTATGGCTTTCCCGCACATGGAGCTACGGCTTAGCGTCCCATCCGACAGACTGCGGCCTTTTCAAGTCCATCGGTGTTCCCTACTGACAGTGGGCAGAGCGGGGGAGTTTTGCGGAGATAAGGCTCAACGCTGACCCAGCTGGGACTCGAACCTGGGAACTACAGATTACAAGCCTGTAACTCTCTGTAAACATTTTTTAAATTAAACTGTAACTCTCTCTATGCTTTATTTAAGTTTAGTACTTTGAATATTAAATTTCCTTACAAATAATGTCTTTTATAGAAAACAATGAAGATCATTTAACGCTCACGTGTTGTCATTTCTTAAAATACCGAATTAACTCATTATCAACCTCTCTGGGGCGGGGGGTGGCTCAGTCGGTAGCGCGCCAGGCTTGTAATCTGTAGTTCCCAGGTTCGAGTCCCAGCTGGGTCAGCGTTGAGATTTATCTCCGCAAAATTCCCCGCCCTGCCCACGGTCAGTAGGGGACACAGTTGGGCTTGTAAAGGCCGCCGTCCGTCGGATGGGACGTTAAGCCGTGGCCCAGTGTGCGGGAGAGCCATACCCTTTGCACGTTAAAGAACACGCTGGATGGCCTTAACGGGAGGCTACCTTCTGTCTCCCAACAGCTGTTCCATTGGGTCCCCTCCCCCAACCTTCTCTGAGCCTTCGGGGTCCATGTGGCCATTTAGTCCATGGTGTGCAAAAAAGTGCCGCTCAGAGGTAAAACAACCCAACCCAACATTCAATGCATGTTGTTAAAACTTAGTCCGATGCTGTTGAAACGTTTGCAAAGTTATGTGCTCTCTTCTGTTGGTAACGTCATACTAGAGATCTGAGGCCTCGCGTGCAGATAATGTTGGTAGAGTTGTAGCTGCAATCCTCTGCCCAATTCTTTCTGCCACCAGAACCAAAAACATTTATTGCCATGACAGCCAATGAACCACTACACTGAACAACTCCATAAACCTTTTATTAGCTTCGTTTCTAAGGGTATAGCAACACAATAATACTCCAAGATCAGTAGCGAAGTTGAGTGGCATCTGAGGAAGCAAATGGAGACTGCGCAGTTAACGCTTCGATAGTCCTCACAGACATATCAATCAACCAATCATCTATGAGAACTCTCAGAGCTTCAAGTGCACAGTCTCATATCCTATTGCTTTGCCAGCTCGTATTAAAAGAAAAAATAACAAAACTATTAATTGGCTGATATTTATTGCATTGGTCATTAGTATGGTTTAGAGGAAGGGTCGGGAATCTTTACTTTGTCAAAAGGAATGAAAGAGAGAAAAAATAACAGAAAGATCTGTTCTCCGAGAGCCTCGTATTAAGGCTGGAGTAGCCTCAGTCGGTTGGATTGTTTTACCTCTGACGGGCACGTTTTTGCACCCAATAGGCTAAATGGCCAGGTCACAAAACCCCCAAGTGTTGGGGCGGGGGTGGCTCAGTCGGTAGCACGCCAGGCTCGTAATCTGTAGTTCCCAGGTTCGAGTCTCAGCTGGGTCAGCGTTGAGATTTATCTCCGCAAAATTCCCCGCCCTGCCCACGGTCAGTAGGGGACACCGTTGGGCTTGGAAAGGCAGTGGCCCCCGTGTGCGGGAGAACCATACCCAGTGCAAGTTAAAGAACACGCTGGATGGCATTAACGGGAGACTACCATCTGTCTCCCAACAGTTGTTCCAGTGGGTCCCCTCCCCCAACCTTCTCTGAGCCTTCGGGGTCCTTGTGACCTGGCCATTTAGCCGATGGTGTGCAAAAAAGTGCCGCTCAGAGGTAAAACAACCCAACCCCAAGTGTTCAGGGAAGGTTGGCGGGAGGTTAACACTGGACAGCTGTTAGGAGACAGATGATAGCTCTGTCAAGGTAGTCCAGCTTTTTTTAACGTGCACAGGGTATGGCTCTTCTGCACACGGAGCCACGGTTTTACGTCCCATCCGACGGACGGCAGCCATTCCAAGCCCATCGGTGCTCCCTACTGTTCGAGAACAGGGTAGGGGTTTTTAGGAGATAATTCTCAAAGCTGGCCCAGGTGAGACTCGAACGTGGGAACTGCAGATTACGATCCTGGAGCGCTACCGACGGGGGTCACCATCTTCAGTCGGTAACACGTCAGTCTCTAATCCGCAGTACGTACTCCAATTACTCCAGCGTTCAGAATTTTCTCAGCTAATCCTCATTTTGACCTTGTTGAGAAAGGACCACCGTTGGGCTTGGGAAAGCCGCTGTCCATCGGATGAAATGTTAAGATGTATACAGGGTTGGGTTGTTTTACCTCTGAGCGGCACTTTTTTTCACACCATGGGCTAAATGGCCAGGTCACATGGACCCCGAAGGCTCAGGAAGGTTGGGGGAGGGGACCCACTGGAACAGCTGTTGGGAGACAGATGGTAGCCTCCCGTCAAGGCCATCCAGCGTGTTCTTTAACGTGCACAGGGTATGGTTCTCCCGCACACGGGGTCACGGCTTAACGTCCCATCCGACGGACGGTGGCCTTTCCAAGCCCATCGGTGTCCCCTACTGACCGTGGGCAGGGCGGAGAATTTTGCGAAGTTGTATACAGGAGAGTCATACTCTGTGCACGCCTAAGAACACTCTGGCTGGCCTTCACGGAAGCCTTATAACTGTACTAGGAGGCAGATATCTTTCGGCAACCTTCTCTGAGCCATTGGGTCTTTGTAACAAGATCACTTAGCCCATTATGTGCTTTTATTTTTTATTTTAGCCCCATATGTGCCATTATGTACAGTGACCACTTAGCCCATTATGTGCAGTGTGCACAAAGTGCAGCTCAGGTGGTAAACAACTCAACCGAAAGTCTCAAATTATTATATTTTGTTTAAAAACTGTAGCGTATTGTATTATTTTAAAAATAGGTATATTGAACTGTATGGGGCGTAGGTGGCTCAGTCGGTAGCGCGCCAGGCTCGTAATCTGTAGTTCCCAGGTTCGAGTCCCAGCTGGGTCAGCGTTGAGATTTATCTCCACAAAATTCCCCGCCCTGCCCACGGTCAGTAGGGGACACTGATGGGCTTGGAGAGGCCGCCGTCTGTCGCATGGGACGTTAAACCGTGGCCCCGTGTGCGGGAGAGCCATACCCTGTGCACGTCAAATAACACGCTGGATGGCCTTGACGGGAGGCTACCATCTGTCTCCCAACAGCTGTTCCGGTGGGTCCCCTCCCCCAACCTTCTCTGAGCCTTCGGGGTCCATGTGACCTGGCCATTTAGCCCATGGTGTGCAAAAAAGTGCCGCTCAGAGGTAAAACAACCCAAACAACCCCTCCCCCAACCTTCTCTGAGCCTTCGGGGTCCTCGTGGCCTGTCCATTTAGCCCATGATGTGCAAAAAAAGTGCCGCTCAGAGGTAAAACAACCCAACCAAAATTGAACTGTATACATTAAAAATGTATTGAAAAGAACTGCAATGCAATTAGAGCACATTAATTACATCCGTGCTTTCAGACTATGGTTTGACAACCTGCTGTGGTACTTGTTTTAAATGAAATTCATCAAAGAAAAAAATGGTCACGAACCATAAACGTCAAGGGGCCAAATGAAAGTTTTTGATTTCTTTTTATTCAACTTACAAAATGAGAGTCATGTTTCAACGTGCTGGGTTGGGTTGGGTTGTTTTACCTCTGAGCGGCACTTTTTTGCACACCATGGGCTAAATGGCCAGGTCACATGGGGGGAGGGGACCCACTGGAACAGCTGTTGGGAGACAGATGGTAGCCTCCCGTCAAAGCCATCCAGCGTGTTCTTTAACGTGCACAGGGTATGGCTCTCCCGCACACGGGGCCACGGCTTAACGCTGGGAGCCATTGGTTAAAAGCAATATTTCTCAATAGGACCAGATATAGAGACGAGGGGGGAGGAATGTTATGCCCCCACCCCTTATGAAAATACTATTCACTGGAACGAAGGTGAAAAAGATATTAAACGTCATATTATGTAATAGCCGTAATTCTCTACGAACACTATGACGTCATCAGTGGTAGAAATTGTCGGTTTTCCTGTGGTTCCGCTGGTACTTGAGCGATCGGTTCCAAATTTGGCGGGGTTCCACTTAGTTGTAGCCCTGTTGGGTTAATAGATCGGGTTCCTAGTTGGCGTGGGTCGGGAATGATCACTCGAAAAGTGTCCGAAATTTCTGGGGACGCTGCCGTCGACTACCTTTTCAAAGTAGTAAGTAGTACGTTGTGAGTAATATGGTTGATCTTACAACACCTTGAACCTTGAAGCTGTGAATAAAGTAAAAGTTATGAATGGACATACGTTTCGCGTCACACTTTAAGCGTGGATTTAACTAGTATATATATAAATCCATATTTTTTCAAAAAAAATTGTTAAAGACCTAAAACGGAGAGAAAAATTGGAACGGCGTTCCTGTTCACTTAGACTCGATGTTGAATTACACAGACACCTTTTCTCAGAGACCTGTTTCTCAACATAAATTTCCATAATTCCTGATGCATTTTATTTTTCTGGGGTGCTACATACCCCTAATCCAGATTTCTGCTTACTCATTTCCCTGATACACTAATTTCCAAACATCTTCGGCCATATACCCATTTAGGACGAATACAGAATACATATATGCTTATTTGGAACTAATATACTAGAACATCGCATATATCCTGATGCAAAAAAAAATTAGCCATATACAGTAGTAGTAATATTAGGCGAAACAATATTAGGTTGAAACAATATAGTTCGCCTTAGCTGGTAATTTTTTTAAATAAAGATTAAAGTACTCCAAAAAAAAAAATAAAGAAATAAGGTAGAAGCCGTATATGGTTTGTCCTGGTATACAGGATGATTCAAAACTCTTGGGCCAAACTTTAAGGGATGATAGAACACACCTAAACAAGCACTTTTCGTCATACAATGCATGGTCGGAACTCAAGCGGTGAAGCGCTAGAGGACATTTTCCAGTGCACACTTATAAGCGCTGGTTTTCGCACTCGTCGTCATTTTGGGTTGGGTTGTTTTACCTCTGAGCGGCACTTTTTTGCACACCATGGGCTAAATGGCCAGGTCACATGGACCCCGAAGGCTCAGAGAAGGTTGGGGGAGGGGACCCACTGGAACAGCTGTTGGGAGACAGATGGTAGCCTCCCGTCAAGGCCATCCGGCGTGTTCTTTAACGTTGGGTTGTTCTACCTCTGAGCGGCTCTTTTTTGCACACCATGGGCTAAATGGCCAGGTCACATGGACCCCGAAGGCTCAGAGAAGGTTGGGGGAGGGGACCCACTGGAACAGCTGTTGGGAGACAGATGGTAGACTCCCGTCAAGGCCGTCCAGCGTGTTCTTTAACGTTCACAGGGTATGGCTTTTCCCTACACGGGGCCACTGCTTAACGTCCCATCCGACGGACGGCGGCCTTTCCAAGACCATCGGTGTCCCCTACTGACCGTGGGCAGAGCGGAGAATTTTTGCGGAGATAAATCTCAACGCTGATCCAGATGGGACTCGAACCTGGGAACTACAGATTAAGACCCTGGCGCGCTACCGCCCCCTCATCGTCATTTCTACCGTGTATTGCAGAAGGGTTGGATTGTTTCACGAATCAGGTGAAGACGGACATGCATTTCACGTACGGAGCTGCGGACGGGGATTCGAGGGAAGCCCAAAGACTGTACCGGGAGCGCTTTCCGACCAGACGCGTGCCTGATCGTAAAACCTTTCAGCGATTGCACCGGTATCTGTGCGAAACGAGCTCCTTTGTCAGCGTCTTGCATGATCTGTAATTTGCTCAATAAAATTCTGTACTTTCGGTTCTGTAATTTCTGCAATTGTTTCAATTTTCTTCTATTATTCTTGTGTTCTTCGTTTCCTGACACAGTAACTGCTAACCCCTAGCGCTTCACCGTTTGAGTTCCGACCATGCATTGTATGACGAAAAGTGCTTGTTTAGGTGTGTTCTATCACCCCTTAAAGTTTGGCCCAAGAGTTTTGAATCATCCTGTATATTCTCTCATACAACATCTAAGCACATAGACGCGGGGGTGGCTCAGTCGGTAGCGCGCCAGGCTCGTAATCTGTAGTTCCCAGGTTCGAGTCCCAACTGGGTCAGCGTTGAGATTTATCTCCGCAAAAATTCCCCGCCCTGCCCACGGTCAGTAGAGGACACCGATGGGCTTGGAAAGGCCGCCGTCCGTCGGATGGGACGTTAAGCCGTGGCCCGTGTGCGGGAGAGACATACCCTGTGCACGTTAAAGAATACGCTGGATGGCCTTGACGGGGGCTACCATCTGTCTCCCAACAGCTGTTCCAGTGGGTCCCCTCCCCCAACCTTCTCTGAGCCTTCGTGATCCATGTGACCTGGTCATTTAGCCCATGGTCTGCAAAAAAGTGCCGCTCAGAGGTAAAAGAACCCAACCCAATCTAAGCACATAAGGACACCTCCACTAGTTTAGTAGTCAGTCACGTTCGTTAACCGCTATTTTCATTGAACGTTTTAGTCGTAAAGATCCTTTGGATCAAGCAGAGGATATATTTCAGAGAGTTTTGAAAGTCAGAGTTTAACAGTAGTGTTTCCCCATTGAGGGATAAATGGTAGAGCTAGAAGGACCGACCTTGACCCCTGAGGGTCGGCACGCACCTAGGTAGGCAGAAAGCAGACTGTTGCGAGACCAGGCCGTGTCCAAGTGGTACAGTAGCTCAAAAAAAAATACCCGGACACTATGGTCGATTACAGAATTCAGAAAAAATATCTAGCAACGATTTTTTTAGAAATTAGTGATCTGGCAACTTTCGTGTCACGTGACACGAAGATTGCCAGGTCACTAATTTCTAAAAAAAATCGTTGCCAGATATTTTTTCTGAATTCTGTAATCAACCATAGTGTTCGGATTTTTTTTGAATATATATAATGCGTATGAATATATAATGCAATGAATATGGAGCGTGTGCAGTTACTGTTCACAGCAAACTGGAGCGGTTGCGGTTAATTTTCACAGCACATTGGATCGTGTGAGCTCACAAAAACCTGGATCGTGTGGGCCCACTCACAGAAATATTGAGCGTGTGTAGTTACCGTTCACAGCAAACTGGAGCGTCTTCACACGCTCCAGTTTGCTGTGAACGGTAACTGGAGCGTGTACAGTTGCTGTACACGCTCCAGATATTTTTCTTGAATTCTGTAAACAACCATAGTGTTCGATATTTTTTTGAACGACTGTATAATGAGACGTCGATTTGCATAAAAATTCAGAACGATTTAATAGAATGTTACTAATTTAAATCTTTATCCGCAAAAATCGGAGAATTTGCTTCTCATATAATGGCATAAATATTTTTAAACAACCGAGGTAAATGTAGTGGATTGTTTAGGATTTAGAGGTCTCACATAAAAAGACTAATGTCCCCAAACCTTTCTAGTTTTAGGTTTCAATACCATTATATAAATTTCCTTCATTAACCGATTGAAATCTATTTCAATTATATACACTTCTAACATATATTTTGATAACTTCTGAACGGGTTTTAGATTATAACTCTGCCCTTTTCAGAGCTAAAATTTTTACGTATATTCCCTAACGAAGTCCTGGGTTGGGTTGGTTTTGCACACCATGGACTAAATGGCCGGGCTAAACCCCGAAGGCTTAGAGAATGTTGGGGGAAGAGGCCCACTAGAACAGCTGTTGGGAGACAGATGGTAGCCTCCCGTCAAGGCCATCCAGCGTGTTCTTTAATGTGCACAGGTTATGGCTCTCCCGTACACGGGGCCACGGCTTAACGTCCCATCCGACGGACGGCGGCCTTTCCAAGCCCATCTGTGTCCCCTACTGACCGTGGGCAAGGCGGGGAATTTTGCGGAAATAAATCTCAACGATGTCCCAGCTGGGACTCCAACCTGGGAACTGCAGATTACGAGCCTGGCGCGCTACCGACTGAGCCACCCCCGCCCCACGAAGTCCTGGAAAATCAGACTCAAGCAGTGAACTTCTATTCCCTTCTCACATTCGAAGTTCCTTGGTAGGCTATTTTTTTATGATCAGGCCAGCAAAACTACCAGCTTAATTGTAGGTTAAGACAAAACAAACAACCATGTCATCCTGCGACTCGAACCCGGATGGACCCCAGATATTGCAGTGTCATCGCTACGGGCAACGTACAAGAGGGTAATATGATAAAATACCTCGCATTATTTAAACTCTGATAATTTTTAAGAACTCGAACTCATTACAAAATATATTCAAAGCAAAAATCCGATGTTGATTCGATTAAGATTTGATGAAAGCACTCTTGAACATGAAAGAAAAAGAGGTAACATGATGTTGAGCTGGGTGGTATCAACGGCACTTTCAATAGCCAGAACTTCTAATACGTTGTTATCTTAAGGTCTTCGGTTAGTGGGGGCGGGGGTGGCTCAGTCGGTAGCGCGCCAGGCTCGTAATCTGTAGTTCCCTGGTTCGAGTCCCAGCTGGGTCAGCGTTGAGATTTATCTCCGCAAAATTCCCCGCCCTGCCCACGGTCAGTAGGGGACACAGATGGGCTTGGAAAGGCTCTGTCCGTCGGATGGGACGTTAAGCCGTGGCCCCTTTTACGGGAGAGCCATACCCTGTGCACATTAAAGAACACACTGGATGGCCTTGAGGGGAGGCTACCATCTGTCTCCCAACAGCTGTTCCAGTGGGTCCCCTCCCCCAACCTTCTCTGAGCCTTCGGGGTCCATGTGACCTGGCCATTTAGCCCATGGTGTGTGTCAGGCTAGAGGCCTTTTTAGATTTTTTTTTGTTCAGGCTTTGTATATTTATTTTGGATTTCACCAACAAGGCATATGCTACGTGGGAGGCCCTCTGTCCCGGCATCTGGAAAGTTAATTGAAGTAACAGTGCCCAGAGGGGACGGAGGTCACCCCACTGCTCGCGGACGCCCCAGATGGTCAGGCAGAGAGAGAAAGAGAAAGGGTTGGCAACCACGAGAAGAGAGAGCCGGTCGAGTTTCGAAAGCGTGCAGACGAGAAATGGTAAAGCTGGGAAATGCCGACTGGTAATAACGGCATTGGGCTCTGTAAATACAGCTGAACAGGCATAGTAAGCTGGTGTTGTGGTAATCTATGTAATTGAGCATATGTCCTCGTCCATCAAGCATGTTTGGAAGGTTAAATAAATATTTGTTATTTTAAAGTAAAGGCTGAAGTTTGAACCAATTTATTGGGGAGGAGCCTCAGTATTGAGTCCCTGCAGTTGTGATAAAATCTTTGATTTTTGTTCCGAAAGACTCTTTCACCCGTCGCGTATAGCGATCGAACCGAGGGGACGTCCTAAGTGGTCCCAATAGACCGACAAACGAAGAAGTAACATCAGAGTGTGCAAAAAAGTGCCGTTCAGAGGTAAAACAACCCAACTTCGGTCAGTGTTCCAAAACAGGTTTCATTTTAAGTTAGAGTTAGATGTTCAAGTGTGCTTCCATCAAGTTTTTACTCTTATCTCAATTTTTTTCTGACACCTAAATGTTTCCTCTCTTCTCCCCCTCAATCACTTATGTCGCAGTGTATTACTACTGCTATATTATATATATAATATATATAACCATTATTATACCACTACGAGCCTCAAGACAATAATGCTAAAACAATTACACCCCCACGAACTTCCGTAATTAATGGGTGTGCCCCTAAACCCTGTGAACTAATTTAAATATGAGTTAATTTGTATGTTTTCAAATTTCCTCAAAAGAACTTTGAATTCTAGTGTCCTAAGAACTAAAAAATAAATGATCGTATTTACAAAGTTTCAATTAAAAAGAAACCCTCCAGAGGCTTTCCCTGGTACACATAAGCAGGGTATGGGGGGAGGCATTCCCCATTGGGAATATTTTTAAACAGTAGGTTTTAAGTTCTTTGAAACCGACACGATTTATACGTAAAAGCCATTGAGATCTCTCAAATCAAATTCTGGATTTTTAGTAATAAGTTAGGGATTTAAAGAGTTATGGAAGCAAAACATTTAATAATAACCTGATTCAATTCACCAAAAGTCATTCAATATTGCCGAAAATTTAAATAAGCATTTCACGAACTCCAAAAAAAAAATTCACTTTTATGTTTTTTAGCAGTTTACTAACGTTTAATCTGGGCGGGGGTGGCTGAGTCGGTAGCGCGCCAGGCTCGTAATCTGTAGTTCCCAGGCTCGAGTCCCAGTTTGGTCAGCGTTGAGATTTATCTCCGCAAAAATTCCCCGCCCTGCCCACGGTCAGTAGGGGACACCGATGGGCTTGGAAAGGCCGCCGTCCGTCGGATGGGACGTTAAGCCGTGGCCCCGTGTGCGGGAGAGCTATACCCTGTGCACGCTAAAGAACACGCTGGATGGCCTTGACGGGAGGCTACCATCTGTCTCCCAACAGCTGGGGTCTGTTCCCTCCCCCAACCTTCTCTGAGCCTTCGGGGTCCATGTGACCTGGCCATTTAGCCCATGGTGTGCAAAAAAAAGTGCCGCTCAGAGGTAAAACAAACCAACGTTTAATCTAAAAGTTATTGTTTTCGTTTTATCTGTTTTGAGTTCAATTTTCGGATCAATTAGTTTCTACTGTTAAATATTTTAACTTCCACAACTCTCTAAATAGGGAAAGAATATCGTTGAAAATCGAAATTTTCGAAATCGAAATTTGAATAGATTTGACTGCGATCTTTGTCTTCAGACATGTTCAAGAAGTTAATGACATACGACTTTCACTTTTCTTGAGTTTATTCCTAATAAAATGGGAGCTGAATATACATTCCCTTTGTTCGTTTTTTAAATCGGTGTGGAATTTGTCGTATGAAATCCACTTTAAACTACAGAAATCAATTTCTAATTTTGGTTGCGGCAAATATTTGTAGGAAAATCTCGTTTAATTAAACTCACGAAACAAAATCTCATTTCATTAGTTCCAAATAAATACACAAGAAACTTATTCAGCGGTGGAAGCTCTTGATATTTATTTATTATTAATACTTTGTCGTAAATTCCTTTAGCGTTAATAATAGACAAAACACAGTAAGTTTTAATAGCTGACAACACTTTATGTCACATGTTTTAAAAAGTTACATTGCTCGTGATGAAAATAACATCAGCACTAAGAAATCACAGCATACGAATTTCAAACGACGAAATACCTTGCCTCTCCAAAAGATTTAACTTATTTCATTTAACATCATTAAACTTTTGTAAATATTAGATTTACGAAACATAAATACCATCATCCGTTTCACAATTTAAAAATAATTATTTCTCAGATTTTTTTTTTTCACAGCATGAAAAAATATCTCTCAAGAAAACAGCACACAAATTTTCTTATCGTAAAAGCCAATATCATAAAAAAATTAACAATCTTTGTCTTTTGTACTGATAGATTTCTATATATACAATCTCTGTTCGTTTACTTTACATCTAAACTATTCCAGCAACTAAACTTACAGATCACTCTAAGCAGAATAACTTCCCCCTTTAACTGACCAATTAACTGATTCAGTTCACCATTAATAATGTCAGAACTAATATGAATTATTCAGCCAGCAGAATAATATTCGTAGACCTTTATTCCTTGCCTAATTTGCAATTAAATTATATCCGAATGTCACAACCAATGTCCATTCAATATTCTAAACGTTTCAATTAATTTCCTTCGTAGCTTTAAAATGCATGGGCCAATTAATTAACGGAATATAAGGTTACAGTAATTTAACACCTTGAACAGGAGAAAATAATGGTAATCATTTAAATATTCAACGAAGAGGTGAAATCTGCCAATTCACGTGCTGTTGTTTAACAAGAGTTCGAATAATTGGCGAGTTATGTTGAGAAATTAATCTTGCAATGCGAAATAGTTTTCAATCTATGTGTGTTTATTGGTGCGTTTTAGGTTTTCTTCATTAACACGAAGGCATTTTCCTGCAACACATTCAAGAGATTGAGTTTGAAACTTAAGCACTGTCATATAAAGGAATGTTTTTTTAGATGAGAATTTTTCTATAAAAAAAAACTATAAAAAGTTTTAGCATAAGAGTACAATTTTGCAAGTTAAACCTTCAAAAGTGTTCCACATTTAAAAATTTATTTCCAGGTGTAATTCAAAATCTTTTCGAAGCAAAGATGGGTGAGGAATGTTGTTTTAGCTCCGGAAAGCGTTCGAGTTTTACCCAGAAATAAATTTTTAAACCTAAAATTCATTTTAAGGTTTAACTTTCAAATTTTGTCGCTGAGAGACAGAACTTTATATTCAAACTTTTTCCCCCCCGCAAGAGTCAAGAAGATTAAGTTAAGGGAAAATCTAAAAAATAAGAAATAAAAATTTCCATTCAGATAGATTTTTCTTTTACATTTATGTAACATTAGAAAGATAAGAATTTTACTAAGAGCAGAATCAAAATTGGGAATTTGGCATTGGGAATATGAAAGTTCAGTTGTTTCTTTTTTCCGAAATTTTAAATTGATTACCTGCCTAAAACGTTAGTAAAATCGAGTGTACCGCAGTTAAACAAAAAGTTGAGAACAAAATGAAAAGGTTTCAATCTCATTAACATGAAACTAGAGATATATTTCTTTTACAATAAAAATTTTCTGTATACGACATTCCATGATAATGAATTTCGACGAATCCAGGAATCTGTAGGTTGATTTGAAACGTCGCTACATTTAGAGCCAGTAGATTCCTTTGATTTTCATTAATGAATTCTTCAGTTAGAATCCGATTATCCTGCAGGAAATAAGGACAACATCAACCCTTAAATTTTTCTTCTTCCTGAAAAATTATTTGGCGAAACTTTTGAATAAAAGCTCTTTTGTTCTTAGTCACATTTAGAACGCTATTTCTGAATGCTCTTAACTTGCGCGAGCTGTCTGACGGCTTTAAACGTGACTAGGATAAGACAAAACATTAGTTTAAGATTAAAAGAAAAAATCCTCTAGTTTTAAAATATTATTACCATTAGCAATGGTGTAATTTTTGGAAGCAGAGGATTCTAAACAATTTTGCTGATATTTTTCCCGGTCTAGAATTATGAACTATTTCTGAAGAATGCATGTCATGAGATGAGGTTTAACACAAACATAAGTCTCATCAGTTTGTTAAGTTTTTATAAATATAAATAAATAAATACCCCCTCAAGCAGCTGCTTGCCACAGAGGTCTGACAGGAGTCTGTCACTTTATATGCCATAGTAGAAGGTCTGTGAGGATGGCAGGACCTCAGCAGAAAAACGACATATACATCCATGCCTTACCCGGGGCTCCAACCCAGGTCCCGTAGATCAGTAGCCAAGCGTGCTAACCACTCGGCCACGGGACGGCTTACGTTTTTATATTAGAGTTTTAAGAAAAATCGATCTTATTTTACTGCCACTTGTAGCACCAAAGTCGCATACTTCAGCGACTTGTTATTTCATACTTGTTTCGTTTCGAAACGATCTAATCATTTCGACTCCACGCTTTAGTGTCTCTCTACAACGAACATTTAAAAATAAACATTTTATATCACATGATAATGGGGAAACAAGAATCTGTAAAATCGTTCATCCATTTCTGAAAATTAACCTATTTTAAATCCCTTTCCTGAACACTTTTCTAAAAATAGAATTAATTATTGCCTAACTATCATTATCCTGAAATATAGAATGTGTTAAAAGTAATTATTTACCTATATTTATATTTAAATATATATATATAGAAATAAGTGGGAGGAATTTCAATTTTAAATAATCGGCGTAAATTTAAGATAAACTGCCATTTGCAATCATGAATATGAGATTTCCAACTAGCAGTGACTATAACTCTTCCACGATGAAACAGTAAGAATGCAAGGTTTAAATCCCAGATGATATCACGGAAGTTTGTGCCCATCGATAAGCATTCAAAATCTACGTTCTATAAGCTCATCTAGGATAACTTTGTTACATCAGAGTCAATGGAATGATATACCAAAATTCCTATGCTGTTGATTAGGAAAACATTGTCCACACCTAGTCTTCATACTCGTATGGGCACCAAACAGAACATATCTCCTACCCCACTGTGAAAACTAGGAATAACATTAAATATAGACCCGCTCTAACCTCCAATGGAATCAAGAAAAATTGCAGGCACTCATGACAGTCATTTCCGCAAAAACAATTTTATTGAAACAAATGTTTAAAAACATAGCCAATACTCTTTTTCAAAAGCTGAAAAAAACCTTTTTCCTAAATCTTCCAATTGATGCTCCATATTGGGCTTCAAATGCGTCACACAAAAACGCTAAACAAGAGATCATTCGGAAATTTCTCAGACTAAAAAGACTGAAAAAACATTTGTTAATAACGGAAACATTTCTCAACAAATAAGACCTACTTCGACAAATAAAATTAAAAAAATAGATGATCAGCCACAACATCTGAAATAATCACTAAAAACAGAAAATTTCTTTTAACAATCATCCGGTATTTACCTAATTTTAAAAACAAAAAGCACGTACAGTCGTTCAAAAAAAATATCCGAACACTATGGTTGATTACATAATTCAGAAAAAATATCTCGCAAAGATTTTTTTTTTTTAGAAATTAGTAATCTGGCAACCTTCGTGTCACGTGATTACAGAATTCAGGAAAAATATCTGGAGCGTGTACAGCAACTGTACACGCTCCAGTTACCGTTCACAGTAAACTGGAGCGTGTGCAGTTACTGCACACGCTCCAGTTTGCTGTGAACGGTAACTGCACACGCTCAATATTTCCGTGAGTGAGCCCACACGATCTAGTATCAAAATAATATGACCACCTACAGTCGCTGAAAAAAGTATCCAAACGCTATGGTTGATTACAGAATTCAAAAAAATATCTGGCAACGATTTTTTTACAAATGAGTGATCTGGCAACCTTCGTGTCACGTGACACGAAGGTTGCCAGACAGCAATTTCAGATGATCTGCTACCTTTAAATCTTTATTTCCATTAAGTTGACTTTTTTTCTACTGTTAACCGTATCCAACCAATGGTTCTCAAGAAATTGATCTTACATGCAGTGCTTAAATTTCAAACTCAAGTAATATGAGCTTACTAAGGGATAAAAAAAATAAAAAAATTCTACTTGGCTTTTATCAAATATTCAAAAATTTCAGATGAATATAAACAATACAAATATTCATAAAATAAGTTTAGACAATTCTTATTTTAAAGCAACGTTTTTAAGAATGGTTTGTTAAACGATTTAAAATACATTTTATTGATGCTAATTTGAATTGAATATGTTACAATCACTTCAGATTAAACATACATTTTAAAATATTCCAAATAAAAATATCTTTAATATATAAAAATGTTTTACATTTCTAAAATCAGGTGTCATGTTCGTTTTATTATCCCCGACTGGTGGATATCGCACGAATATATCATTGTACAATGCTATAAACAAAAATAATGAAACTATTTCAAATAAATGTAATCTCCGCGATACTTTAATACTCTTTCAATTTTAAAGTTAAACTATAACACTTAAAAAGCAGTGATTGCTTAAAAAACCGAATTAATTGTAAATAGTGTAAAATATAAAATGATGTACAATAGCAACTTCTTTCATTGTTCCAAATTCACATTTACAAAATTTGAAAACAAATAAAAATCGGTCATAATGTCACTCTGAATCTATCAGCTCCGATGATTCGATAACTACGATTTCTGTTACAAGTTTTGGAATAACAGATACTTTACAGCCCAAACATTTATCGCAGCACAGAAGACACACGAAATCAAACTAACCGTGGTAATATATATAACCACAAACAAACAAACTTCAAAAACGAATTTCCCACATTACTCTTTTAGTGTTAGCAACTACATCAAAAATAGTTAACCTCTGCTGTGCGAGGGACGAAATTATTTACAAGTAATCCCAACGCAAAACATCTGACTACATTTAAAATATTTAACAATTAGATTTTCTTACATTGCACGTCCTGCGCAATGACGACACACTGTAGCACCAGATGAGGAATACATTCAGCAACTATATTAAGTCTTAATTTTGATATGTACTGCAATTTCTTTCCTACAAAGCTGTTATTTTAGTTATTTAGCAGTTTTTGATTTCAACAGTTAACGAACATTCCCATACTGCAACAGAAAATAAAAACAACTAAATAAACGACAGCTTTATGAGTATGTTGTATTGAATGTTTGAAACACACAAAAAGCTACAGGAAACATTGTAATAAATTGCAGTCAACAACGTCCAAGACAAAGCCCACATTTTTCCACAGTATCGTTGTCAAAAAGAACACTAAAAAGTTATGATTGTATTCATTGGGATTAGTTACCTTTTAGTGCAAAATGGATTGCGAAAATTTCTGAGCAAAATCATAAAATAGAATTTTCAGGACACAAATAATTTGGCTCTGACAGTGATCATCTAATTAATTATATTTGTGCCATTCTAATTAAATTAATAGACGATTATTTTGCCATTATAAACTTGAGGACGAGGTACTATACATATTTTATTTATGCACGTTGCGTTGATAACAGTTTTATTAGCGTCACTTTGACAATTATTGCTTTGATAAAATTTGTCAGAATTTCGAAAAAAAATGCTTCAATCGTATTTTATATTATTTACAGTTTTTTTTATCATTAGTATATGCTTCGAATAAAATTCTATGTGCCGGGATAATTTTCAAAACTTCCTATTATGTTCCCTTAATCTGAATGCCGAAATATTTTCTTCGTCCAAAAAAAAAAACAAAAATTGAATAAATAAATCGAAAGTTAAGTAGCTAGGATGAAGGCCTGCAAAACTATCTCCCAACATCTATAATTCGCTACAGTAAAAAACGATGTTAAACCTGCTCTAAGAATTTTTAAAATTTCTACAGTTTAAAAACAAAACGCGTTATTCAAAAGAACGATACAGTTATAAAACTATAGAAATATTTCATATCTTATTTCCAAAAAAGTTCAAAGAAACAAATCGAAGAAATTAAAAAAAAATTCTTCCCTTAGATTATCAATAACGGATTTAAAGTCTGAAATAAAACTGTCAAATTTAGCATTGACGTCACTTCCTGTTTCAGTTTTTTTTCAAACGAGAATTACTGTTTGCGTTCGTTACGCTCCCTAGAGGAGCATCTAATTTGCAACATGAAACAGACGAACAAGGAAACACGAGATTCCATCATCAAAAGTTGACACGATCTCCTTGGATGGTGATCTTCTTCCGCAAGGATCCAAAGAAGCACCAAAAAAGAACTTTATTTGCCCCATTTTTGGAAGAGCCCTGCTCTCTCGCATTTACAGTTGGTGCCCCATAGATTGCACCTGCACGTGGAGTTGGGGCAACAGTCGTTCACCTTGCCATCGCACCCACTGCCTCGTCTGATGCAAGATCGTCTGGAAAAGGAGAAATTACAGAATATGTAGAAATATTTAAATAAACAACTCTTTGAAATATAAACAAAGAAAAAATTTCGTGACTAGAAGAACCCAATTGTAGCAGTATTACATAATATTACTTTTTTAAAATTTCTAATTCCGATATTTTAATGCAGCTGTTATTTATTACCAACTACAGCCCGTAAAACGGTTTGCGGTGTATAGTTAAAAAAAAAATTTCTCAATAAACCCATAGAAATTGGGCGGGCAGTTCTCTCAGTCGGGGGCGGGGGTGGCTCAGTCGGTAGCGCGCCAGGCTCGTAATCTGTAGTTCCCAGGTTCGAATCCCAACTGGATCAGCGTTGAGATTTATCTCCGCAAAATTCCCCGCCCTGCCCACGGTCAGTAGGGGACGCCGATGGGCTTGGATAGGCCGCCGTCCGTCGGATGGGACGTTAAGCCGTGGTCCGTGTGCGGGAGAGCCATACCCTGTGCACGTTAAAGAACACGCTGGATGGCCTTGACGGAGGGCTACCATCTGTCTCCCAACAGCTGTTCCAGTGGGTCCCCTCCCCCAACCTTCTCTGAGCCCCGGGGTCCATATGACCTGGTCATTTAGCCCATGGTGTGCAAAAAAGTGCCGCTCAGAGGTAAAACAACCCAAACATCTCGCTCAGTCGGTAATGTACTAGGTTCGTAATCTGTAGCTCCCAGGTTCAAGTCCCACCTGGGCCAGTGTAGAGATTTATCTCCGCAATACTCCCAGCCCTGCCCACGGTTAGTAGGGGCCACCGATGGGTTTGGAAAAACCGCCGTCCGTCAGATGAATGTTAAGTCGTGGTGCCGTGTGCGAGAGAGCCATACGCTGTTCACGTTAAAGAACATGCTGGATGGGCTTAACGGGAGTCTACCATCTGTCTCCCAACAGTTGTTCCAATGTGTCCCCTCCCCAAATTTTTTCTGAGCCATATGATGCCGAGTGAAACGAAACTTCCACTCCCAAAACCTTTTTAATTATAAAAATGTTCGATTGCCTACTATAATTTCAATTATTGTCTACTATAAATATATATATTTTCAAACACATATCTAAAAAACACGTGGCCTTTCCAGGTGATCGCCTGCCCCTGATGCCCGCAGAGTCCTTGTGGTCCTTGTAACCTTACCATTGACTTTGCGCGCAAATAAAAAAAAAGTGTCACTGAAAGATTAAACAACATGACCCAACCGGCGCCCGTATAGGCTGATTATTAACAATGTTAAATGCCATTTTCCTTAGAACAATCTTTCAACTACCTTACACCTGGTTGGGTTGTTTTACCTCTGAGCGGCACTTTTTGCACACCATGGGCTAAATGGCCACCTCACATGGACCCCGAAGGCTCAGAGAAGATTGGGGGAGGGACCCACTGGAACAGCTGTTGGGAGACAGATGGTAGACTCCCGTCAAGGCCATCCAGCGTGTTCCTTAACGTGTACAGGGTATGGCTCTCCCGCACACGGGGCCACGGCTTAACGTCCCATCCGACGGACGACGGTCTTTCCAAGCTCATCGGTGTCCCCTACTGACCGTGGGCAGGGAGTTTTTCAGATATAAATCTCAACTCTGGCCCAGGCGGGATTCGAACCTGGGAACTGCATATTACGAGACTGGCGCACTACCGACGGATTCACCCCCGACCCAACTTAGACGTGGTCCTGACTTTAACAAGGCAACTCTGATTAAATTTAATATACAGGATCACTACTGAAATAACAGTCTTACCTTCTAATGCTAGTAGGACACATACAGTCGCTCAAAAAATTATCCGAACACTATGATTGATTACAAAATTCAGAAAAAATATCTGGAGCGTGTACAGCAACTGTACACGCTCCAGTTACCGTTTACAGCAAACTGGAGCATGTGCAGTTACTGCACACGCTCCAGTTTGCTGTGAACGGTAACTGCACACGCTCAATATTTCTGTGAGTGGGCTCACACGATCCAGGTTTTTGTGAGCTCACACGATCCAATGTGCTGTGAACATTAACCGCAACCGCTCCAGTTTGCTGTGAACGGTAACTGCACACGCTCAATATTTCTGTGAGTGGGCTCACACGATCCAGGTTTTTGTGAGCTCACACGATCTAATGTGCTGTGAACATTAACCGCAACCGCTCCAGTTTGCTGTGAACGGTAACTGCAGACGCTCAATATTTCTGTGAGTGGGCCCACACGATCCAGGTTTTTGTGAGCTCACACGATTCAATGTGCTGTGAACATTAACCGCAACCGCTCCAGTTTGCTGTGAACGGTAACTGCACACGCTCAATATTTCTGTGAGTGGGCCCACACGATCCAGGTCTTTGTGAGCTCACACGATCCAATGTGCTGTGAACATTAACCGCAACCGCTCCAGTTTGCTGTGAACGGTAACTGCACACGCTCAATATTTCTGTGAGTGGGCCCACACGATCCAGGTTATTGTGAGCTCACACGATCCAATGTGCCGTGAACATTAACCACAACCGCTCCAGTTTGCTGTGAACGGTAACTGCACACGCTCCATATTCATTGCATTATATATTCATACGCATTATATATATATATTCAAAAAAATCCGAACACTATGGTTGATTACAGAATTCAGAAAAAATATCTGGCAACGATTTTGTTTAGAAATTAGTGATCTGGCAACCTTTGTGTCAAGGTTGCCAGATCACTAATTTCTAAAAAAAATCTTTGCCAGATATTTTTTCTGAATGCTGTAATCAACCCATAGTGTTCGGATACTTTTTTGAGCGACTGTATGAGTGGTTAAAAGCTATTCGATTTCAATCTACTAAAATTATCATAATGAGAAAAGATAATTCATCCGAGTAAAATTTAGGCACATAATGTTGTCACTGATAAGAAATTCAAATTAAATGCTAGCTGACCACTTGGCAGTTAATTATAGAAGAAGAGAATATACCTTTTGATCTTAATACTTTTCCCAATGCTAAGCGAGGTGTGTTATCCCAGAGTTCTAAGTTTACGTACTCAACGCTGATTAGCTAAAACTCCTGTGACACCGGCAGAGACATATTAAATGCAGCGGGGATTAAAGAAACATGCCGCCTAACGTAATCACCGGCAATTGGAAAAGGCCTAACGATTTGTGCTTTACCAATCCCTGAAGCAACATTCTTTACGCTTCGAAATGAATTTCACGGATGGCTAAAATTCCATTTATCTTTGGCTTTTCGTTGATATGCATTAGCAGCGGTATTTCAACTTTTCATTTGTGGGAAAGTCATTTTCTACGGATAGTAAATTTCCAGCAGTTGCATTAAACGAAATGCTGTCTAGATCCACCGACGATACAGATTTATTCCGTTCGCTGAGCGAAATATTAGTATTTTTGCTTGGAGGGGAATTGTCGTTCAATTTAAAGATGCTTATTAAAGCAGTTCTTACTGAGAAATTGAAGGAGAGCTTTTATATTCAAATCAGTACCTCTGAAAACTGTTTTCATGGTAAATTGTATCAGAAAACGAACTTCAGATGTGTGCAAGTTGAACATAAGTTGAGGTTTTTAGGGGGTGGCTCAGTCGGTAGCGCGCCAGGTTCGAGTCCCAGCTGGGTCAGCGTTGAGATTTATCTCCGCAAAATTCCCTGTCCACGGTCAGTAGGGGACACCGATGGACTTGGAAAGGCCGTCGACCGTCGGATGGGACGTTAAGCCTTAGTCCCGTGTGTGGAAGAGACATACCCTGTGCTCGTTAAAGAACACGCTGGATTGCCTTGACGGGAGGCTACCATCTGTCTCCCAACAGCTGTTCCAGTGGGTCCCCTCTCCCAACCTTAGGGGTCCATATGATCTGGCCATTTAGCCCATTGTGTGCAAAAACGTGCAGCTCAGAAGTAAAACAACCCATTTATCTGGCAACCTTCCGTGTCACGTGACACGAAGGTTGCCAGATCACTAATTTCTAAAAAAAACGTTGCCAGATATTTTTTCTAAATTCTGTAATCAACCATAGTGTTCGGATACTTTTTTGAGCGACTGTACCTTCTCTGAGCCCTCGGGATCCTTGTGACCTGGCCATTTAGGAGATGGGGATTACTAAAGCGGTACAGTGTCAGGCTCGTAATCTACAGTTCCCAGTCTCGAGTCCAATCCAGAGGTGAGATTCGCTCTACCCTCGGTCAATAGAGGACACCGATGGGCTTGGAAAGGCCGCCGTCCGTCCGTTGGGACGTTAAGCCGTGGCTCCGTGTGCGAGAGAGCGATACCCTATACCCATTAAAGAACATGCTGGGTGGCTTTAACGATGTCTCCTAAACTGTCTGTCTCCTAACAGCTGTTCAGTGTTCCCCCTCCAAACTTCTCTGAGCCTCCGGGTCCTTGTGATCTGCCATTTAACCCATTCTGGGCAAAACATATTGCCGCTCAACGGTAAAACAACCCACAACTCCTCAGGAAGGTTGGATAAAAAAAAAAAGAAAATAAAAGGAGAATGCTGCGCTAATCGGGCATCCCCCTCCTCTTCCGTTCCCTTCCACCAGAGAGATTTATTTTTTTGAAAAACACTAATGGTCTGCTTGGTCATCCCGTGGTCGAGTGGTTAGCGCGCTTGGCTACTGATCTAAGGGACCTGGGTTCGAGCTCCGGATAAGGCATGGATGTATGTGTTGTTTCTCTGGTGAGGTCCTGCCATCCTCACAGACCTTCTACTTGGCATATAAACTGACAGACTCCTGTCATACCACTGTGGCAAGCAGCTGCTTGAGAGGGTATTTATTTTTTCATAATGGTCTGCACCGGAGAAGGCGGGTCGGACTTTAGATGCTAGGCCTGAACACAGGGCATCATTGCAGAAGACTGGTACAGTCGCTCAAAAAAGTATCCGAACACTATGGTTGATTGCAAAAATTCAGAAAAAATATTTGGCTTTGATTTTTTTAGAAATTAGTCATCTGGCAACCTTCGTGTCACGTGACACGAGGGTTGCCATATCACTAATTTCTAAAAAAATTGTTGCCAGATATTTTTTCTGAATTTTGTAATCAACCGTAGTGTTCGGATACTTTTTTGAGCTACTGTACTTCCTTAGATTTGGGTTGGGATTGATTTTACCTCTGAGCGGCACTTTTTGCACACAATGGGCTAAATGGCCAGGGCACAAACACCCCGAAGGCTGAGAGAGGATGGGGGAGGGGACCCACTGGAACAGCTGTTGGGAGACAGATGTTAGCTCCAGTCAAGACCATCCAGCGTGTTCTTTAACGTGCACAGGGGCACGGCCCATCCGACGGACGGCGGCCCTTCCAAGCCCATTAGTGTCCCCTACTGACCGTGGGCAGGGCGAGGAGTTTTGCGGAGATAAATCTCAATGCTGACCCAGCTGGGACTCGAACCTCGGAACTGCAGATTACGAGGCTGGCGCGCTACCGACTGAGCCAATCCGCCCCTGTACTTCTATAGAGTCCTTCATGTCACGTGACACGAAGGACTCTATCTGGCAACCTTCGTGTCACGTGACACGAAGGTTGCCAGATGACTAATTTCTAAAAAAATCAATGCCAGATATTTTTTCAGAATTTTGCAATCAATCATAGTGTTCGGATACTTTTTTGAGCGACTGTACGCAGTTCTCTTTGCATCGTATGCTTATCTATCATTTACTTACACACTTTTGATGCACCACTGGAGTCCTGGCTGCTTGATAGTTTTGCATGTATGATCCTACATTTTTCTGCTAGTTGTATAATCATCCTTATTTCCAAGAAAGACTATCGCATTCATTGCTTTAATTACAGAGATATCTGTTTACGTCCTCTGACAAACTACTGTGAGCACAAAAACAGTAAATGTGTGATCCTGCTGCTCCCTCTCTTGTTGCCATGGAGATATTTATTTTCCAAGAGCATTTTCTTTACTTTGCCTGCAGAGAAACACGGATAACCGAAAGATGAAAGGTTCACTAAAATCTTATCAAAAGAGACGAGTAAGAATTTTAGCTTCTTAACTTTAAAGAATAATACGTTTAGCAAAAACATTATTGCAGAGCTGCCGAACTTGCAGGGACTATTACTTAGCTAGCTGCGCGGTTTAGTGCGTGTTTTGCATTTTGATGATCCCATCCCCCCCCCTCCTGCCTCTCGCATCTCCATCCCTCCAACTCGTCACTTAGAAAGCTCCATCTGATGCATATTGAACGAGTGAATAATGTGAAAGCGGGAAACCATAGAGAGTTGCTCTGCCGAGAATGTCCTGATTGTCAAGTGGGAGCCCAAATGATGCCTTTGATACCTGCTATCTTAAACCTCACTCTTCATCAGTAACACACTAGTTCCTCGTAGCTTTTAATCCAAGCCGTTGCTATGGCGCTATCTTTCGTGGGGAAATATCTTCTCCGAGGAAAATAAATGTGGTCCTGGTGAAGTTCTCCTGGATCTGAAGCTCAAGAATGGAGGCAGTTGATAACAGAGAGGCGAGCATTTGTCATCGAGACAGTAGTTTACCATCAAAATATCATTAGGGGACTTTACTGTGGATGTAATTTATTCACGGATAAAGGACGTACATCAAAACGTTTTAGTTTCATTACTTGTAGCAAATACTGGAACGTCACTTGCAACAAAGGATGAAAAAAACTGGGTTGTTTCATTTCTGAGCGGCGCTTTTTTTGCACACAGCGGCCTTTTTCTGTAACCTTCTCTGAGCCCTTCAGGTTCTTGTGATTTGGACTAAATGTCCAAGCCATGAGGACACCAAGGGCTTAGAGAAGGTTGGGGGAGGAGACCCACTGGACAGCTGTTAGGAGACAGATGGTAGCCTTCCATCAAGGCCATCCAACGTGTTCTTTAATGTGCATGGCGTATGGTTCTTCTAGACACGGCGTCACGACTTAAATTCCCAATACGACAGGCGGTGACTTTTCCAAGTCCATCGGTGTCCCTACTGACCGTGGGCAGGGGGGGGGAGTTTTGCGGAGATAAAACTGAACTTCACCCGGTTGGGGGGCGGGGGTGGCTCAGTTGGTAGCGCACCAGTCCATCGGTTCCAAGTCCATCGGTGTCCCTACTAACACCGATGGACTTGGAACCGATGATCTGTAGTTCCCAGGTTCGAGTCCCAGCTGGGTCAGCGTTGAGATTTATCTCCGCAAAATTCCCCGCCCTGCCCATGGTCAGGGGCGGAAACAGGGGACACCCTGTTCCCGCCCTGACCGTGGGCAGGGAGGACACGTGGGCAGACCGTGGCCTGCTCGAGACAGGGGACACCGATGGGCTTGGAAAGGCCGCCGTCCGTCGGATGGGACGTTAAGCCGTGACCCAGTGTGCGGGAGAGCCATACCCTGTGCACGTTAAAGAACACGCTGAATGGCCTTGACGGGAGGTTACCATCTGTCTCCCAACAGCTGTTCCAGTGGGTCCCCTCCCCCAACCTTCTCTGAGCCTTCGGGGTCCATGTGACCTGACCATTTAGCCCATGGTGTGCAAAAAAGTGCCGCTCAGAGGTAAAACAACCCAACAACCCAAATCACCTGGTTGGGGCTCGAACCTGGGAACTGCAGATTATGAGCCTAGCGTGCTACCGACTGAGTCACCCCCGTCCGCTAAATGGCCAAGTCACAAGGACCCCGAAGGCTCAGAGAATATTGGGGGAAAGGTACGCACTGGACAACTGTTAGGAGACAGATCGTAGCCTCCCGTCAAGGCAATCCAGCGAGTTCTTTACCGTGCAGAGAATGGGAATTAGAGAAATGAAAAAATGGAAACGCCATAACCTTTGGTTGCAAAGCGTTGTTGCTTATGAATAGGAAAGCCATTAATCTTTAATACTTATATACCTAATGTTGAATCTCTAATTGATTAAAACGTTCCCTTGACCTGCAGCACTGAATACCATATTTGTTTTTACTGGAAATTGGACATCGCATGAAATGGGTTGGGTTGTTTTACCTCTGAGCGGCACTTTTTTGCACACCATGGGCTAAATGGCCAGGTCACATGGACCCCGAAGACTCAGAGAAGGTTGGGGGAGGGGATCCACTGGAACAGCTGTTGGGAGACTGATGGTAGCCTCCCGTCAAGGTCATCCAGCGTGTTCTTTAACGTTGGGTTGTTTTACCTCTGAGCGGCACTTTTTTGCACACCATGGGCTAAATGGCCAGGTCACATGGACCCCGAAGACTCAGAGAAGGTTGGGGGAGGGGATCCACTGGAACAGCTGTTGGGAGACTGATGGTAGCCTCCCGTCAAGGTCATCCAGCGTGTTCTTTAACGTTGGGTTGTTTTACCTCTGAGCGGCACTTTTTTGCACACCATGGGCTAAATGGCCAGGTCACATGGACCCCGAAGACTCAGAGAAGGTTGGGGGAGGGGATCCACTGGAACAGCTGTTGGGAGACTGATGGTAGCCTCCCGTCAAAGTCATCCAGCGTGTTCTTTAACGTTGGGTTGTTTTACCTCTGAGCGGCACTTTTTTGCACACCATGGGCTAAATGGCCAGGTCACATGGACCCCGAAGACTCAGAGAAGGTTGGGGGAGGGGATCCACTGGAACAGCTGTTGGGAGACTGATGGTAGCCTCCCGTCAAGGTCATCCAGCGTGTTCTTTAACGTTGGGTTGTTTTACCTCTGAGCGGCACTTTTTTGCACACCATGAGCTAAATGGCCAGGTCACATGGACCCCGAAGGCTCACAGAAGGTTGGGGGAGGGGATCCACTGGAACAGATGTTGGGAGACAGATGGTAGCCTCCCGTCAAGGCCATCCAGCGTGTTCTTTAACGTGCACAGGGTATGGCTCTCCCGCACACGGGGCCACGGCTTAACGTCCCATCCGACGGACGGACGGCGGCCTCTCCAAGCCCATCGGTGTCCCCTACTGACCGTGGGCAGGGCGGGGAATTTTGCGGAGATAAATCTGAACGCTGACCCAGCTGGGACTCGAACCTGGGAACTGCAGATTACAAGCCTGGCACGCTACCGACTGAGCCACCCCCGCCCCATAAATATGAGTAATATTCAGTACAAGAAACAACATTCACTATAGATAATACGTAAGGAAATATATTCATTAGAGATTTTCGTAGGCAAGCCAATACACTGATGCCCAAAATTTAAGTTTCAACTCTATATTATATCAATCGTAATCTACTTCGGAGATCTATAATTTCAGAAAAAGGCTTTTAATAGAAAAATGTGGATGAAGGTATAATAAAGACTCAATCAAGTCTGTCTAAATCGTGATTTTCCATAATATTCGTTCAACAATTACTAATGTCATTTTATAAATACTCCCTAAAAGCAATGCCAGTCAAAGAATTTACCTAAGAAAACACATAAACAAGCATTTCTTAAAATAAATTTAAAAAAGTGTATATTTTAGAAGTTTGTTTTTATCTTTCTATAATGGGGCGGGGGTGGCTCAGTCGGTAGCGCGTCAGGCTCGTAATCTGTAGTTCCCAGGTTCGAGTCCCAGCTGGGTCGGCATTGAGATTTATCTCACCGCCCTGCCCACGGTCAGTAGGGGACACCGATGGGCTTGGAAAGGCCGCCGTCCGTCGGAGGAGACGTTAAGCCGTGGCCCCGTGTGCGGGAGAGCCATACCCTGTGCACGTTAAAGAACACGCTGGATGGCCTTGACGGGAGGCTACCATCTGTCTCCCAACAGCTGTTCCAGTGGGTCCCCTCCCCCAACCTTCTCTGAGCCTTCGGGGTCCATGTGACCTGGCCATTTAGCCCATGGTGTGCAAAAAAGTGCCGCTCAGTGGTAAAACAACCCAACCCATCTTCCTATATCCGTATACTTCCGTATAAGCCGTATAAGCTTCCGTATAAGCCGTACACTTTTCTTAGGACTAAGCAGTTCTGAAAGAGTCCAGCTTCCTTAACTCTTTAATTACTGAAGAAAGAGTGTTGTAAACAGAGATTTAGGTAGTCTTGATTTAGATGTTTATCTTCAGTCACATTGTTTCGTAAAAAAGCTCTTTTTAAACGTTTTTAGCTTCGAAAATCCCCACAGGCATAACATGGAATTGCAAACAATTACCGAACACCATTGTATATTCAATACAGATGGAGATAAAAAAAATTTCATCGCTATACATATAGACTAAGAAAAGAGATTCCAACATACTTATCCATCGGAAAACTTCCGACTCTGCCGCTGTACTCGTCCACAATATCTTCGTCTGAAAAACAAAATAAAAAAAAAATGTATCGAAATCGTACTGAACTCAAAAAGTATGAACATCAATTGCAACTAGTGAGTCAATACCATTGATAACTTAGATTTTCCTAGCTGTGCTTCGTAACAGGGATCCGCGCTGTCTGTTCCGCGACAAGCTCGTAATCTGCAATTCCAAAGTTCGAGTCTCATCTGGGCAAGCGTTGAGATTTATCTTCGCTAAACTTCACCCTGCCCTTCGTGATGAAAGGGACACCGATGGGCTTGGAAAGGCCGCGTGCGTCGGATGACACGTAAAGAAGTCTCCGTGTACGGAAAAGCTATCCCTGTGCACGTTAAAGAACAAGCTGGTTGGCTTTGACGATAGGCTTCCATCTGTCTCCTACCAGCTGTTCAGTGGGTCCCCTACCTTCATTGAGCCCTTAGGGCACAACCCTGTCTCGTAACCGATCTTTCTCTATCTCTATCTTCTAACTGATCTTCCCTATTTTTTATCTCCTAAACGATCTTTTCCTATCTCTATCTGATGACAGATCTTTTCCTATCTCTATCTTCTAACTGATCTTTTCTATTTTTATCTCCTAACGATCTCTCCTATCTCTATCTTCTAACTGATATTTTCTATTTTTATCTCCTAACCGATCTTTCCTATCTCTATCTGATGACAGATCTTTTCCTATCTCTATCTTCTAAATGATCTTTTCTATTTTTATTTCCTAACCGATCTTTTCTATTTTTATCTCCTAACCGATCTTTCCTATCTCTATCTGATGACAGATCTTTTCCTATCTCTATCTTCTAACTGATCTTTTCTATTTTTATCTCCTAACCGATCTTTCCTATCTCTATCTGATGACAGATCTTTTCCTATCTCTATCTTCTAAATGATCTTTTCTATTTTTATTTCCTAACCGATCTTTTCTATTTTTATCTCCTAACCGATCTTTCCTATCTCTATCTTCTAAGTGATCTTCTCTATTTTTATCTCCTAACCGATCTTTTCCTATCTCTATCTGATGACAGATCTTTTCTTATTTCTATCTTCTAACTAATCTTTTCTATTTTTATCTCCTAGCTGATCTTTCCTATCTCTATCTGATGACAGATCTTTTCCTATCTCTATCTTCTAACTGATCTTCCCTATTTTTATTTCCTAAACGATCTTTTCCTATCTCTATCTCCTAACCGATCTTTTCTATTTTTATCTCCTAACCGATCTCTCCTATCTCTATCTTCTAACTGATCTTCCCTATTTTTATCTCCTAAACGATCTTTTCTGTTTTTATCTCCTAACCGATCTTTCCTATCTCTATCTGATGACAGATCATTTCCTATCTCTATCTCCTAAACGATCTTTTCTGTTTTTATCTCCTAACCGATCTTTCCTATCTCTATCTGATGAGAGGTCTTTTCCTATCTCTATCTTCTAAATGATCTTTTCTATTTTTATCTCCTAACCGATCTTTTCTATTTTTATCTCCTAACCGATCTTTCCTATCTCTATCTCCTAACCGATCTTTTCCTATCTCTATCTCCTAACCGATCTTTTCCTATCTCTATCTTCTAACTGATCTTCGCTATTTTTATCTCCTAAACGATCTTTTCTATTTTTATCTCCTAACCGATCTTTCCTATCTCTATCTGATGACAGATCTTTTCCTATCTCTATCTTCTAAATGATCTTTTCTATTTTTATCTCCTAACCGATCTTTCCTATCTCTATCTGATGACAGATCTTTTCCTATCTCTATCTCCTAACCGATCTTTTCCTATCTCTATCTCCTAACCGATCTTTTCCTATCTCTATCTCCTAACCGATCTTTTACTATCTCTATCTTCTAACTGATATTCGCTATTTTTATCTCCTAAACGATCTTTTCTATTTTTATCTCCTAACCGATCTTTCCTATCTCTATCTGATGAGAGGTCTTTTCCTATCTCTATCTTCTAAATGATCTTTTCTATTTTTATCTCCTAACCGATCTTTTCTATTTTTATCTCCTAACCGATCTTTCCTATCTCTATCTCCTAACCGATCTTTTCCTATCTCTATCTCCTAACCGATCTTTTCCTATCTCTATCTTCTAACTGATCTTCGCTATTTTTATCTCCTAAACGATCTTTTCTATTTTTATCTCCTAACCGATCTTTCCTATCTCTATCTGATGACAGATCTTTTCCTATCTCTATCTTCTAAATGATCTTTTCTATTTTTATCTCCTAACCGATCTTTCCTATCTCTATCTGATGACAGATCTTTTCCTATCTCTATCTCCTAACCGATCTTTTCCTATCTCTATCTCCTAACCGATCTTTTCCTATCTCTATCTCCTAACCGATCTTTTACTATCTCTATCTTCTAACTGATATTCGCTATTTTTATCTCCTAAACGATCTTTTCTATTTTTATCTCCTAACCGATCTTTCCTATCTCTATCTGATGACAGATCTTTTCCTATCTCTATCTTCTAACTAATCTTTTCTATTTTTATCTCCTAGCTGATCTTTCTTATCTCTATCTGATGACAGATCTTTTCCTATCTCTATCTTCTAAATGATCTTTTCTATTTTTATCTTCTAACCGATCTTTCCTATCTCTATCTGATGACAGATCTTTTCCTATCTCTATCTCATAACCGATCTTTTCCTATCTCTATCTCCTAAACGATCTTTTCCTATCTCTATCTCCTAAACGATCTTTTCCTATCTCTATCTCCTAAACGATCTTTTCCTATCTCCTTTCCCTACCAATCTTTCCCTAATAATGTTAATCAAGTCCTTACTTACAATTGAATCCGCTTTCGAATCTCAAAGTTCTTTTTTTTTTTCTTCCTATTTTCTAGTTTATCGTTTGAAATCTTAATTTAACGCTTTCGTAACCTTCGAAATACTTGACAGTCAGGTCACAAATTTCTCCTTTTGTCTTCCAGGGAGGGAGGGAGGGGAGGGGGTAAACACTTCGAGTAGCGCTGTACATTCGAGTCTCTAGCTATGATAGAACCCGACTTCAAGCTTGGAACCACATTTATTTTACCACTTCAGGGTCCCGTTTTGATAAATGAAAAGAAAATTGCTAGTACTAAAATATCAAGAATATTAAAGTATTCTACATTTCTTAATGCTTACCGTCAATGACGTACGGAGATGCCAACGCCGCCACTACCAGAAGCATTACTGTGAATAAAATGATGATCCACGTCCTCATGATGTTTGTATTCGGTGGTAGCGTCCGTTAACTAAAGAAGAAAATAACTAAACTCGTATCTTTAAAAAAAAAACGAATCATTTTCTATTCAAATTCTTTACTTTGTACTTAGCTATTGACTAATTACATAATACACATTTAATAATTTTTTGTCTAATATAGCCATATCTAATATGTCACATTCATGAAGAAAAATGACACTCTTACAGAAAGTTTCTGAAGAAGTCTTCAGGCCATCCTGTACATTCTGAGCAAAATATGCAGGATGGCCAACTGGAAAGTCGCATTAAATGGCCAGGTCACAAGGACCCCGAAGTCTCAGAGAAGGTTGGGGGGAGGGGACCCACTGGAACAGTTGTTGGGAGACAGATGGTAGCCTCCCGTCAAGGCCGTCCAGCGTGTTCTTTAACGTTGGATTGTTTTACCTCTGAGCGGCACTTTTTTGCACACTATGGGCTAAATGGCCAGGTCACATGGACCCCGAAGGCTCAGAGAAGGTTGGGGGAGGGGACCCACTGGAACAGCTGTTGGGAGACAGATGGTAGCCTCCCGTCAAGGCCATCCAGCGTGTTCTTTAACGTTGGGTTATTTTACCTCTGAGCGGCACTTTTTTGCACACCATGGGCTAAATGGCCAGGTCACAAGGACCCCGAAGGCTCAGAGAAGGTTGGGGGGAGGGGACCCACTGGAACAGCTGTTGGGAGACAGATTGTAGCCTCCCGTCAAGGCCATCCAGCGTGTTCTTTAACGTGCATAGCTTATGGCTCTCCAGCACACGGGGCCACGACTTAACGTCCCATCCGACGGACGTGTCACCTACTGACCGTAGGCAGGGAGGGGAGTTTTGCGGAGATAAATCTGAACGCTGACCCAGCTGGGACTCGAACCAGGGATCTGTAGATTACGAGCCTGGCGCGCCACTGACTGAGCCACCCCCGCCCCTAGGAAGGTTGGTGAAAGGGACGACTGGACTGCTGTTAGGAGATAAATGGTAGTCTGCGGTCAAGGCCATCCGGAGCCAGAAAAAGTGGACTTTCCAAACTCTTTGGTGTCCCTTACTGACCGAGGACAGGACAGGGAGTTTTGCGAAGATAAATCTCAACGCTGGCCCAGGTGGGGCTCGAACCAGAAACTGCAGATTACGAGCCTGATGCGCTATCAACTGAGCCACCATCGCCTCTCATTAGTGTGTCACACTAAAAGCAACGTGATGTTAGAGTTGGGTTGTTTTACCTCTGAGCGGCACTTTTTTGCACACCATGGGCTAAATGGCCAGGTCACATGAACCCCGAAGGCTCAGAGAAGGTTGGAGGAGGGGACCCACTGGGACAGCTGTTGGGAGACAGATGGTAGCCTCCCGTCAAGGCCATCCAGCGTGTTCTTTAACGTGCACAGAGTATGTCTCTCCCACACACGGGCCACGGTTTAACGTCCCACCCGACGGACGGCGGCCTTTCCAAGCCCCTACTGACCGTGGGCAGGGAGGGGAGTTTTGCGGAGATAAATCTGAACGCTGACCCAGCTGGGAATCGAACCTGGGAACTACAGATTACGAGCCTGGCGCGCTACCGACATGAGCCACCCCGCCCCACGTGATGCTAGATATCCTTTTGTAATATATAAACACCAAATTGCCAAATTTCTATAAAATTTCAGCATAGTGGTTGAACGGGAGCGAAATACGATAACCTGTATTATGGTCTGTTACGATCTTTATTCAAGTTGACAGTCATAAGTTGCACGACATGCTGAGAAAACGAAATTACAAAAAAACTAACGATACCTTTATGCTTTAGAACTTCAGACGTTGATTAAATCACTGGTTTTGATCAGTCGGTACCGCGCCAGGCTCGTAATCTGTAGTTCCCTCGTCCCAGTCCCAGCTGGGACTTTCTTAGTTTATCTCCGCATAACTCCTCGCGCTGAACTCTGTCAGTAGGGAACACCGATGGGCTTGACAGGACCGACGTCTGTTGGGTGAGACGTTAAGCCGTGGCCCCATGTGTGGGTTGTTGGGTTGGGTTGTTTTACCTCTGAGCGGCACTTTTTTGCACATCATGGGCTAAATGGCCAGGTCACAAGGACCCCGAAGGCTTAGAGAAAGTTGGGGGAGGGGTTGGGTTGGGTTGTTTTACCTCTGAGCGGCACTTTTTTGCACACCATGGGCTAAATGGCCAGGTCACATGGACCCCGTAGGCTCAGAGAAGGTTGGGGGAGGGGACCCACTGGAACAGCTGTTGGGAGACTGATGGTAGCCTCCCGTCAAGGCCATCCAACGTGTTCTTTAACGTGCACAGTGTATGGCTCTCTCCCGCACACGGGGCCACGGCTTAACGTCCCATCCGACGGACGGCGGCCTTTCCAATTGGGGGAGGGGACCCACTGGAACAACTGTTGGGAAACAGATGGTAGCTTCCTGTCAAGGCCATCCAGCGTGTTCTTTACGTGCACAGGGTATGGTTTCCTCCACACGGAGCCACGGCTTAACGTCCCCATCCGACGGACGTCGGCTTTTCCAATTGGGGGAGGGGACCCACTGGAACAACTGTTGGGAGACAGATGGTAGCCTCCTGTCAAGGCCATCCAGCGTGTTCTTTAACGTACACAGGGTAGGGCTTTCCTCCACACGGAGCCACGGGCTTAACATACCATTCGACGGACGGCACCCTTTCCAAGCCCATTGGTGTTTCCTACTGGTCGTGATCAGGGCGGGGAGTTTTGCGTAGATAAGTCTAAACGCTGTCCAAGCTGGGACTCGAACCTGGGAATTGCAGATTACAAGCCTAGCGCGCTACCATAAGGCTCGGGAGGTCCAGCAAAACAAGTGGATGTTCTTTCATTCTTGTGACAATATTTAATTACTTTAAATATAATTATTGAGAGCTTTTCGACCCCGTTTAAGATTCCCGCGATTCCCTTGGGAATCGCGATAAGTCTGAGTTTCAAAGTGTTAGTCAAGATTTTGAAAGACTGTTTTAAACAATCAGGATTATGTTTGAGTTTTGCAATGATGTATATTTTCGTTTGGTATGCCTTTTCCTACTTTCGGTCACCATTGAGACTTATCTCCGCAAAACTCCCCGCCCTGCCACGGTCATTAGGGGACACCGATGGGCTTGGAAAGGCCGCCGTCCGTCGAATGGGACGTTAAGCCGTGGCCCCGTGTGCGGGAGAGCCATACCCTTTGCCCGTTAAAGAACACACTGAATGACCTTGACGGGAGGCTACCATCTGTCTCCCAACACCTGTTCCAGTGGGTCCCCTCCCCCAACCTTCTCTGAGCCTTCGGGGTCCATGTGACCTGGCCATTTAGCCCATGGTGTGCAAAAAAGTGCCGCTCAGAGGTAAAACAACCTAATCCAAACTACCTCCAGTTGAAAATGTCGACGTAGAGGCCTTGTCAAAGTTGAAATTGATGTTGGTACCACTTCTATCGATTCTGTGATTTCGCTGCATCCTCGCTTAAGCTTCACGTCTCTTTGAAGAACCACATCCCACAATTTCAGAAACATTGGATTAAACAAAAATATCAAACCAAACCTTCCATTCTCAGAGATGGGGCTTGATATATCAATGTATCTAAATCATACATGTACAGTCGCTCAAAAAAGTATCCGAACACTATGGTTGATTGCAAAATTCACGAAAAATATCTGACATTGATTTTTTTAGAAATTAGTCATCTGGCAACCTTCGTGTGAAAAATAAAAAAATCAATGCCAGATATTTTTCCTGAATTTTACAATCAACCATAGTGTTCGGATACTTTTTGAGCGACTGTACAAATTCCTCTCGGGTGAGGGAAGATAATCAATTTTAAATGTAACCACAGCATTTAAATTATTTTGTCATTTGTATATCTTACGCAGTATCTTGGGCATTAGGTGGTTCAACTTTGTAACTAATGATGAGGTTAGGCAGAGGAGTTTGCAACCTCCTTTAAGCAGCATATTGTGCAGAGGGAGACTCCGTTGGTTTGGCCATGTTGCCCGTATGAATAATTATAGATTGGCGAATAGGGTTATGAACAGTGTGCCTAAAGGCCTCAGAAAGAAGGGGAGACCTAGGATGCGGTGGGCAGATAATGTCAAACAGGACCTTGTTAGAATTGGTGTGCAGTGGCCAGATGCAGTAGATGTAGCTCAGGATAGACTAGCTTGGAGAACTAAATTGCACGGTCTGGTTGACCTCCGTAGCCCATGGCTGCTTGAGGATGATGATGATGATGCACAAAAAAGTGCCACTCAGAAGTAAAACAACCCAACTTATGATTGAAAAAAAATTCAAATCCTGATCAAATATGTTTTATACGATTTTCACTAATATTTGCTGAACATTTGGAGCATTATTGAAACCGAATTATGTTAACACTTTGCGAAAGGTGTAAATGTGACAGAGTCGGAGATTTTAGTTCCAGCTTTCATTTTTTAATAAAGGCATATTTCTGATCTCGGTAACAATCCCCCCCCCCCCCGAAGTGGAAATATTAATAGCAGCATTTCCACTTACCACAATCCTGCATTAGTTCGAATTTCCATCGTTAAAGGGTATTAAAGGGGCGGGGGGGGGGGGGGGGGGGGGGGGGGAAACTAAAACACTTTATTTTAAAACGACGTCATTCTTCTACTTTTAGGGTTGGGTTGATTTACCTCTGAGCGGCACTTTTTTGCACACCATGGGCTAAATGGCCAGGTCACATGGACCCCGAAGGCTCAGAGAAGGTTGGGGGAGGGGGACCCACTGGAACAGCTGTTGGGAGACAGATGGTAGCCTCCCGTCAAGGCCATCCAGCGTGTTCTTTAACGTGCACAGGTATGGCTCTCCCGCACACGGGGCCACGGCTTAACGTCCCATCCGACGGACGGCGGCCTTTCCAAGCCCATCGGTGTCCCCTACTGACCGTGGGCAGGGCGGGGAAATTTTGCGGAGATAATTCTCAACGCTGACCCAGCTGGGACTCGAACCTGGGAACTACAGACTACGAGCCTGGCGCGCTACCGACTGAGCCACCCCCCGCCCCGCCCCGCCCCGCCAAATACGGAAGTAGATGCATATAAGCCATGGTTTTAACGCTAATGGCTAAATTTGTCCGAGTAGCAATTATCGAAATCGTTTCCTTGAGACGTGACATCATAAAGAATTTTACGGCTGGCTTTAGTGAGACATGATGCCATAAAGCTTGAAGAGGCTTGAGGAATGTCTTTTATCTTTCCATCGTGTCAAAGAGAGCAAGAAGGCAAAGATATTCAACGGTCAAGCGACATAGCGTGAACAGTTGAGTGGTCAGTTTTTTTTATAAAAACTGACCACTCAACTGTCACGCTCCTTTCATAAAGTTGATGCTTGCAAACTGACGGGGATATGACAAAAACAAGGAAGAGTGACGTCAATCGAGAGGGAAAAAAGTGAAACAGGGAGGGGGTGTGGGGGAAGAGACTGGTTCCCCATTGTAATAATATTTTCCTTCCGTTTCAAAAACTTTCTTGAAAACTGCTGAAATACGCATCAGTTAAATAATTTTTGACTCTTACCCTTATTACTTTCTAGCATTCTCAACGAGAGAGGGGGGGGCTCAGTCGGTAGCGCGCCAGGCTCGTAATCTGTAGTTTCCAGGTTCGAGTCCCAGCTGGGTCAGCGTTGCGATTTATCTCCGCACAATTTACCCGCTCTGCCCACGGTCAGTAGGGGACACCGATGGGCTTGGAAAGGCCGCCGTCCGTCGGATGGGACGTTAAGCCGTGGCCCGTGTACGGGTGCGCCATACCCTGTGAACATTAAAGAACACGCTGGATGGCCTTGACGGGAGGTTACCATCTGTCTCCCAACAACTGTTCCAATGGGTCCCCTCCCCAACCTTCTCTGAGCCTTCGGGGTCCATGTGGCCTAGCCATTTAGCCCATGGTGTGCAAAAAAGTGCCGCTCAGAGGTAAAACAACCCAACTCAAAGAGAGGGGGGAACCATGTCCTCTTACCCAGTCCATTTCCCTAGATCCAGCTCTGCATGAAGTGGGTACAAGTATTTTAGTGTCGATTTCAATTGTTTTACCTCTGAGATGCACTTTTTGCACACAATGGCCAGTTCACAAGGACCCCGAGGGCTCAGAGAAAGTTTAAGGAGAGAAACCATTGGACTGCTGTTCGAAGACAGATGGCAGATTTTTTTTGTAAAACTTACTTCAAGGCCATCCAGCGTGTTCTTTACCGTGCACAGGGTATGGCTCTCTCCCTTGCACGGGGCCACGGCTTAATTTCAAATCAGACAGATGGCGACCTTCCCAAGACTATCGGTGTCCCCTACTGACCGTAGGCAGAGCGGGACGTTTTGCGGAGACAAATCTCAAAGCTGACACAAGTGGGGCTCGAATCTGGGAACTGCAGATTACGAGCCTGTCGTGCTACCGACTGAGCCATCCCCGCTCCTGCTTAACCTCTGACTCTGAGAGGCACTTTTCATTTGCAGTAAATGGCCTGGTCTAACGACTTCACAGGGCGGGGGTTGCTCAGTCGGTAGCGCGCCAGGCTCGTAATCTGTAGTTCCCAGGTTCGAGTCCCAGCTGGGTCAGCGTTGAGATTTATCTCCGCAAAATTCCCCGCCCTGCCCACGGTTAGTAGGGGACACCGATGGGCTTGGAAAGGTCGCCGTCCGTCGGATGGGACGTTAAGCCGTGGCCCCGTGTGCGGGAGAGCCATACCCTGTGCACGTTACGCAAAATTCCCCGCCCTGCCCACGGTCAGTAGGGGACACCGATGGGCTTGGAAAGGCCGCCGTCCTTCGGATGGGACGTTAAGCCGTGGCCCCGTGTGCGGGAGAGTCATACCCTGTGCACGTTAAAGAACACGCTGGATGGCCTTGACGGGAGGCTACCATCTGTCTCCCAACAGCTATTCCAGTGGGTCTCCTCCCCCAACCTTCTCTGAGCCTTCGGGGTCCCTGTGACCTGGCCATTTAGCCCATGGTGTGCAAAAAAGTGCCGCTCAGAGGTAAAACAACCCAACCCAACTGTGCACGTTAAAGAACACGCTGGATGGCCTTGACGGGAGGCTACCATCTGTCTCCCAACAGCTGTTCCAGTGGGTCCCCTCCCCCAACCTTCTCTGAGCCTTCGGGGTCCATGTGACCTGGCCATTTAGCCCATGGTGTGCAAAAAAGTGCCGCTCACAGGTAAATAAACCCAACTAACGACTTCATGACCACCACACCTTAATACAGAGTGTTAACTCTCATAGAAATGCCATGTTAACCAGTAATCGCCAAAGATTCTCATCAAGTTTTCAGTTTGAAATGTAACTGATCGATATAAAATGAAGTTGAACTTTGTCAAATATTATTGAATAGGTACTTAATGGTTACAAATGTTACTTAAGCTTGTTTCAAATTGTACTCAATGACTTGAAACTTCACACAATGGTTTCAGCAAAAAAATATTATTTTCTAAACTTAACCATAAAATACAAATAACGGAAATAAGTCTTGGAAGAGGCAGGTCGGCGATAGCGCGCCAGATTCATAATCTGATGTTACCAGCTGGAGTCCTAACTGTTACAAGTTGGGAATTTTCTCCTATATCTCCTGTTCTACCCTTAATGAGTTGGGTTGTTTTACCTCTGAGCGGCACTTTTTTTGCACACCATGGGCTAATTGCTAGAATCCCATCTGACGTGGGCGGGGGTGGCTCAGTCGCTAGCGCGCCAGGCTCGTAATCTGTTGTTCCCAGGTTCGAGTCCCAGCTGGGTCAGCGTTGAGATTTATCTCCGCAAAATTCCCCGCCCTACCCACGGTCAGTAGGGGACACCGATGGGCTTGGAAAGGTTGCCGTCCATCGGATGGGACGTTAAGCGGTGGTCCCGTGTGCGGGAGAGTCATACCCTGTGCATGTTAAAGAACACGCTGGATGGCCTTGACGGGAGGCTACCATCTGTCTCCCAACAGCTGTTCCAGTGGGTCCCCTTACCAAAACTTCTCTGAGTCTTCGGGGTCCATGTGACCTGGCCATTTAGCCCATGGTGTGCAAAAATGTGCTGCTCAGAGGTAAAACAACCCAAAGGCCACGAATTATGTAAATTCTCTAATTATGTTCAAAACTATTTGAGGTTCTCATTTAATTAAAATACTACTTTCTTAAATATGTACATTATTTTCTTTCCTATTTGTTCTTGAAAACCAACCATGAATTCTAGAACATCTTCTATATCTCAACCTTATCGTTAAATAAATAAATCCCTCAAGTAGCCGCTTGGTGGGAGCGGAGGTGGCTCATGTCGGTAGCGCGCCAGGCTCGTAATCTGTAGTTCCCAGGTTCGATTCCCAGCTGGGTCAGCGTTCAGATTTATCTCCGCAAAACTCCCCTCCCTGCCCACGGTAGTAGGGGCTTGGAAAGGCCGCCGTCCGTCGGGTGGGACGTTAAGTCGTGGCCCCGTGTGCCGGAGAGCCATACCCTGTGCACGTTAAAGAACACGCTGGATGGACTTGACGGGAAGTTACCATCTGTCTCCTAATAGCTGCTCCAGTAGGTCCCCTCCCCAACCTTCTCTGAGCCTTCGGGGTCCATGTGACCTGGCCATTTAGCCCATGGTGTGCAAAAAAGTGCCGCTCAGAGGTAAAACAACCCAACCCAAGTAGCCGCTTGCCACAGAGGTTTAACAGGAACTTCTCAGTTTCATACGACATAGAGAAGAACCTCTGAGGAAGGCGACACCTCAGCAGAAAGAATAACACAAACATCCATGCCTTACCCGGGACTCGAACCCAAGTCCCTTTAATCAGTAGCCTATCATACTAAAGACTCGGCCACTGGGACGGAATTAATTGCTTTAAAATCAAAATTCTGATAGTTTTAATATCCATTGTATATAAATATGTAACCACTAAGAGTTTGGGTCATAGGGCCCTGATTTAACAAAAAAAAAATTCCTCCTTTTGTGATAAAGACCCCGTATTTGAACTTCTGCCAGCGCACACTGATATTTAAGCTGAGCTTAGGAATAACAAAAATCCCTGAAATGATGAAGTTTTACTTCTCTTCGTCTCACGCTGTTGACCCTCGTTTTTGATCTAGTCATAGAGAATGGGTTCGTGCATTGCTATCAACGCCAACAGAAGTTGCTCCCAATGCATCCCAAGAGATCAAAAAGTAGACGTTTACTCCGATCAATGAGTCCTTCTCAATGTACGTCTCCGTCTCAATGACCGCTTCCGGCAAGCAAATAGGCCAAAGGAATGGCTCAGTTCCATATTGGAGGAATATGCCGAAGGCTTTGTGGTCAGGATCTGCGCTTGTTCAATCAGTGAAACGGAGCCACACTGACGACACTAGTCGGCAAGATAGAAGGAGAAGCAAGAATGTCTATTTTTTTTTTCTTTTTTGACTCCTCTTCAGTTCGAAATAAACGTCTTATTAAAACTAGAAGAACGACGTCGTTTGAAAATAAAGTGTTTTAGTTTCCCCCCCCCCCCGCCCGCCCCTTTAATACCCTTTAACGATGGAAATTCGAACTAATGGAGGATTGTGATAAGTGGAAATGCTGCTATTAACATTTTCACTTCGGGGGGGATTGTTACTGAGATCGGTTGGGTTGGGTTGTTTTAGTAACGATCAATCATAACGATTATTATGGTTGATTAAAGAATTCAGAAAAAATATCTGGCAACGGTTTTTTTTTAGAAATCGTTGTCACGTAACACGAAAGTTGCCAGATCACTAATTTCTAAAAAAATCGTTGCCAGATATTTTTTCGGAATTCTGTAATCAACCATAGTGTTCGGATATTTTTTAATATATATAATGCGTATGAATATATAATGCAATGAATATGGAGCGTGTGCAGTTACCGTTCACGGTTGCGGTTAATGTTCACAGCACATTGAATCGTGTGAGCTCACAAAAACCTGGATCGTGTGGGCCCACTCACAGAAATATTGAGCGTGTGCAGTTACCGTTCACAACAAACTGGAGCGGTTGCGGTTAACGTTCACAGCACATTGGATCGTGTGAGCTCACAAAAACCTGGATCGTGTGGGCCCACTCACAGAAATATTGAGCGTGTGCAGTTACCGTTCACAGCAAAGTGGAGCGGTTGCGGTTAAAGTTCACAGCACATTGGATCGTGTGAGCTCACAAAATACTGCATCGTGTGAGCTCACAAAATACTGCATCGTGTGGGCCCACTGACAGAAATATTGAGCGTGTGCAGTTACCGTTCACAGCAAACTGGAGCGGTTGCGGTTAATGTTCACAGCACATTGGATCGTGTGGGCCCACTCACAGAAATATTGAGCGTGTGCAGTTACCGTTCACAGCAAACTGGAGCGGTTGCAGTTAATGTTCACAGCACATTGGATCGTGTGAGCTCACAAAAACCTGAATCGTGTGGGCCCACTCACAGAAATATTGAGCGTGTGCAGTTACCGTTCACTGCAAACTGGAGCGGTTGCGGTTAATGTTCACAGCACATTGGATCGTGTGAGCTCACAAAAACCTGAATCGTGTGGGCCCATTCACAGAAATATTGAGCGTGTGCAGTTACCGTTCACAGCAAACTGGAGCGTGTGCAGTAACTGCACACGCTCCAGTTTGCTGTGAACGGTAACTGGAGCGTGTACAGTTGCTGTACACGATCCAGATATTTTTTCTGAATTCTGTAATCAACCATAGTGTTCGGATATTTATTTGAGCGACTGTACACCGAATTGTTGAAAGATTTCTCCAAATTTCGTTTTATCTTTAACAAAGAAATACAGAATAAATTGCAGGGGACGTATAACAAATCTCTTTCTATTCCTAAAGAGTAAATAACATTTCTTTACTCTTTCATTTGATATCGTTGCTGCACTGACAACTTTATTGTATTTTAAATGGTAACATTCTTTAAAATGTCAAACTCGTAAAATCATTGTATAGGGTATTATTAAATTATATAATTGTTTACAGATAGAGAAATTTGTATTAAAACTTTTTTGGAAATATTCCTTACAACGGAATTCTATTTCCAACTTTCACATTTCGTGACTTGAATTTTGAGTGAGTGCTCACTTTTAGGACTCATCTCTGTCTTTACAGAAATACATTTCAATTTAAGAAGCCAATCCCGAAGCGGCGTGTTCCCTATTACATCGATTCGATTGACCTGCTCACAATTTCGTCACGTAGCCGTTCACTCAGTTCGTCCTCAAGATCGCTTCAAACTGATATTTTCCTTTCTCTATCTGTGTCATAAGTATTCGTGCCACTCTCCACTTTTTGAAACTCCCACAAATGCACTCAGAAAAGAGCTGAAAGCTGACGTGAACAGAAACTCTCCGGGCTGTCTATTTGTCCCCATCTGTAGTTGAAGCAGATAGAAGAGAAGACGTAACTGTTAAGACAGATAGAAGAGAAGACGTAACTCTTAAGACAGATAGAAGAGAAGACGTAACTGTTAAGACAGATAGAAGAGAAGACGTAACTCTTAAGACAGATAGAAGAGAAGACGTAACTGTTAAGACAGATAGAAGAGAAGACGTAACTGTTAAGACAGATAGAAGAAAAGACATAACTGTTAAGACAGATAGAAGAGAAGACGTAACTGTTAAGGCAGATAGAAGAGAAGACGTAACTGTTAAGACAGATAGAAGAGAAGACGCAACTGTTAAGACAGATAGAAGAGAAGACGTAACTGTTAAGACAGATAGAAGAGAAGACGTAACTGTTAAGACAGATAGAAGAGAAGACGTAACTCTTAAGACAGATAGAAGAGAAGACGTAACTGTTAAGACAGATAGAAGAGAAGACGTAACTGTTAAGACAGATAGAAGACGTAACTCTTAAGACAGATAGAAGAGAAGACGTAACTGTTAAGACAGATAGAAGAGAAGACGTAACTTTTAAGACAGATAGAAGAGAAGACGTAACTCTTAAGACAGATAGAAGAGAAGACGTAACTCTTAAGACAGATAGAAGAGAAGACGTAACTGTTAAGACAGATAGAAGAGAAGACGTAACTGTTAAGACAGATAGAAGAGAAGACGTAACTGTTAAGACAGATAGAAGACGTAACTCTTAAGACAGATAGAAGAGAAGACGTAACTGTTAAGACAGATAGAAGAGAAGACGTAACTTTTAAGACAGATAGAAGAGAAGACGTAACTCTTAAGACAGATAGAAGAGAAGACGTAACTCTTAAGACAGATAGAAGAGAAGACGTAACTGTTAAGGCAGATAGAAGAAAAGACGTAACTGTTAAGACAGATAGAAGAGAAGACGTAACTGTTAAGACAGATAGAAGAGAAGATGTAACTGTTAAGACAGATAGAAGAGAAGACGTAACTCTTAAGACAGATAGAAGAAAAGACGTAACTGTTAAGACAGATAGAAGAGAAGACGTAACTGTTAAGACAGATAGAAGAGAAGACGTAACTCTTAAGACAGATAGAAGAGAAGACGTAACTCTTAAGACAGATAGAAGAAAAGACGTAACTGTTAAGACAGATAGAAGAGAAGACGTAACTGTTAAGACAGATAGAAGAGAAGACGTAACTCTTAAGACAGATAGAAGAGAAGACGTAACTCTTAAGACAGATAGAAGAAAAGACGTAACTGTTAAGACAGATAGAAGAGAAGACGTAACTGTTAAGACAGATAGAAGAGAAGACGTAACTCTTAAGACAGATAGAAGAGAAGACGTAACTCTTAAGACAGATAGAAGAAAAGACGTAACTGTTAAGACAGATAGAAGAGAAGACGTAACTGTTAAGGCAGATAGAAGAGAAGACGTAACTGTTAAGACAGATAGAAGAGAAGACGCAACTGTTAAGACAGATAGAAGAGAAGACGTAACTGTTAAGACAGATAGAAGAGAAGACGTAACTTTTAAGACAGATAGAAGAGAAGACGTAACTCTTAAGACAGATAGAAGAAAAGACGTAACTGTTAAGACAGATAGAAGAAAAGACGTAACTGTTAAGACAGATAGAAGAGAAGACTTAACTGTTAAGGCAGATAGAAGAGAAGACGTAACTGTTAAGACAGATAGAAGAGAAGACGTAACTCTTAAGACAGATAGAAGAGAAGACGTAACTCTTAAGACAGATAGAAGAGAAGACGTAACTGTTAAGGCAGATAGAAGAAAAGACGTAACTGTTAAGACAGATAGAAGAGAAGACGTAACTGTTAAGACAGATAGAAGAGAAGATGTAACTGTTAAGACAGATAGAAGAGAAGACATAACTGTTAAGACAGATAGAAGAGAAGACGTAACTCTTAAGACAGATAGAAGAGAAGACGTAACTCTTAAGACAGATAGAAGAAAAGACGTAACTGTTAAGACAGATAGAAGAGAAGACGTAACTGTTAAAGCAGATAGAAGAGAAGACGTAACTGTTAAGACAGATAGAAGAGAAGACGTAACTGTTAAGACAGATAGAAGAGAAGACGTAACTCTTAAGACAGATAGAAGAGAAGACGTAACTCTTAAGACAGATAGAAGAAAAGACGTAACTGTTAAGACAGATAGAAGAGAAGACGTAACTGTTAAGACAGATAGAAGAGAAGACGTAACTCTTAAGACAGATAGAAGAGAAGACGTAACTCTTAAGACAGATAGAAGAAAAGACGTAACTGTTAAGACAGATAGAAGAGAAGACGTAACTGTTAAGGCAGATAGAAGAGAAGACGTAACTGTTAAGACAGATAGAAGAGAAGACGCAACTGTTAAGACAGATAGAAGAGAAGACGTAACTGTTAAGACAGATAGAAGAGAAGACGTAACTTTTAAGACAGATAGAAGAGAAGACATAACTCTTAAGACAGATAGAAGAGAAGACGTAACTGTTAAGACAGATAGAAGAAAAGACGTAACTGTTAAGACAGATAGAAGAGAAGACTTAACTGTTAAGGCAGATAGAAGAGAAGACGTAACTGTTAAGACAGATAGAAGAGAAGACGTAACTCTTAAGACAGATAGAAGAAAAGACGTAACTGTTAAGACAGATAGAAGAGAAGACGTAACTGTTAAGACAGATAGAAGAGAAGACGTAACTGTTAAGACAGATAGAAGAGAAGATGTAACTGTTAAGACAGATAGAAGAGAAGACGTAACTCTTAAGACAGATAGAAGAGAAGACGTAACTCTTAAGACAGATAGAAGAGAAGACGTAACTCTTAAGACAGATAGAAGAGAAGACGTAACTCTTAAGACAGATAGAAGAGAAGACGTAACTCTTAAGACAGATAGAAGAAAAGACGTAACTGTTAAGACAGATAGAAGAGAAGACGTAACTGTTAAGACAGATAGAAGAGAAGACGTAACTCTTAAGACAGATAGAAGAGAAGACGTAACTGTTAAGACAGATAGAAGAGAAGACGTAACTGTTAAGACAGATAGAAGAGAAGACGTAACTCTTAAGACAGATAGAAGAGAAGACGTAACTCTTAAGACAGATAGAAGAAAAGACGTAACTGTTAAGACAGATAGAAGAGAAGACGCAACTGTTAAGACAGATAGAAGAGAAGACGTAACTGTTAAGACAGATAGAAGAGAAGACGTAACTCTTAAGACAGATAGAAGAGAAGACGTAACTGTTAAGACAGATAGAAGAGAAGACGTAACTGTTAAGACAGATAGAAGAGAAGACGTAACTCTTAAGACAGATAGAAGAGAAGACGTAACTCTTAAGACAGATAGAAGAAAAGACGTAACTGTTAAGACAGATAGAAGAGAAGACGCAACTGTTAAGACAGATAGAAGAGAAGACGTAACTGTTAAGACAGACAGAAGAGAAGACGTAACTGCTAAGGCAGATATCTCTTACCGATGACGACAGCTTACAAGTTGTTCATTTCTAATGGGGAGAAAATAGCGAAATAACTAGAAGGAAACATATCGCCTCTAGCAAATATGAAAAGTTCATTTTCAAAGAGAATGGAGTTTTCCATTTTTCTACTGGCGGGGTTGGGTTTGAGTTGGGTTGTTTTACTTCTGAGCGGCACTCTTTTGCCCACCATGGGCTAACTGGCCAGGTCATAAGGACCCCGAAGGCTCAGAGAAGGTTGGGGGAGGTTGGGTTGGGTTGTTTTACCTCTTAGCGGCACTTTTTTGCACACCATGGGCTAAATGGCCAGGTCACATGGACCCCGAAGGCTCAGAGAAGGTTGGGGGAGGTTGGGTTGGGTTGTTTTACCTCTGAGCGGCACTTTTTTGCACACCATGGGCTGAATGGCCAGGTCACATGGACCCCGAAGGCTCAGAGAAGGTTGGGGGAGGTTGAGTTGGGTTGTTTTACATCTGAGCGGCACTTTTTTGCACACTATGGGCTAAATGGCCAGGTCACATGGACCCCGAAGGCTCAGAGAAGGTTGAGGGAGGGGACCCACTGGAACAGCTGTTGGGAGACAGATGGTAGCCTCCCGTCAAGGCCATCCAGCGTGTTCTTTAACGTGCACAGGGTATGGCTCTCCCGCATACGGGACTACGGCTTAACGTCACATCCGACGGACGGCGGTTTTTCCAAGCCCATCGGTGTCACCTACTGACCGTGGGCAGGGCGGGGAATTATCTGCGCAAAATCCCCACCCTGCTCTCGTTCAGTAGGCCGATACACCGATGGTCTTGAAAACGACGCCGTTCGTCAAATGGGACGTTAAGCTGTGGCTCTTTTGCGGGGGATCTATACCTATGCACATAAGAGAACACTCTGGATGGTCATGATGAGAAACCATCATCTGTCTCCTAACAACTGTCCAGTGGGTCCCCTCCCCCTAATCTTCTGTGAGTCCTTGGGGTCCTTGTGACCGGTCATTTAGCCCATTGTGTGCAAAAAAATTGCCACTAAGAGATAAAACAACCCTAACTCATTTTCGGGCATTTCCACAGTTTAAAAGTAATAATTAGAATTAAGGGATGGTTAAGAAAATCAGAAAATAATATTTTATTGGTACTTAAAAGGGGCGGGGGTGGCTCAGTCGGTAGCGCGCCAGGCTCGTAATCTGTAGTTCCCAGGTTCGAGTCCCAGCTGGGTCAACGTTGATATTTATCTCCGCAAAATTTCCCCGCCCTGCCCACGGTCAGTAGGGGACACCGATGGGCTTGGAAAGGCCGCCGTCCGTCGGATGGGACGTTAAGCCGTGGCCCCGTGTGCGGGAGAGCCATACCCTCTGCACGTTAAAGAACACGCTGGATGGCCTTGACGTGAGGCTACCATCTGTCTCCGAACAGCTGTTCCAGTGGGTCCCCTCTCCCAACCTTCTCTGATCCTTCGGGGTCCTTGTGACTTGGCCATTTAGCCCATGGTGTGCAAAAAAGTGCCGCTCAGAGGTAAAACAATCCAATTGGTACTTAAAGATCATGACAAAAACAAATTCTCATTTATCCCTTAAAATGCGGGGCGGGGGTGGCTCAGTCGGTAGCGCGCCAGGCTCGTTCCCAGGTTCGAGTTCCAGCTGGGTCAGCGTTGAGATTTATCTCCGCAAAATTCCCCGCCCTGCCCACGGTCAGTAGGGGACACCGATGGGCTTGGAAAGGCCGCCGTCCGTCGGATGGGACGTTAAGCCGTGGTCCCGTGTGCGGGAGAGCCATACCCTGTGCACGTTAAAGAACACGCTGGATGGCCTTGACGGGAGGCTACCATCTGTCTCCCAACAGCTGTTCCAGTGGGTCCCCTCCCCCAACCTTCTCTGAGCCTTCGGGGTCCATGTGACCTGGCCATTCAGCCCATAGTGTGCAAAAAAGTGCCGCTCAGAGGTAAAACACTCCAACCCTTAAAATGCAAAAGTATAGTTTTTTTTTTCCACCCCTTTGTAAGAAAATAGAGCAATTTGTTGATGTCAGTGTAATAGCTTTTGGCGCTCTGCCGCCGAAACTTTAAATTTCTGGTATAAAAAAACAATATTAGAGAAAAAAAATAAACAATATAAAGTTGTCATCAGTAAGAGATATAAATAGATTATTTAGAATATTCATTAAAGTAACCCAAACTTAGTGAAGTAACCATATTCTTAAAGAACCGCACGGAAAATTCTCTACTTGAAAATCAAAAAATACATTTTTAATAAGCAATGTATTGGGAAAAAACCATATTTTTTAACGATTTTCTTTAAAAAAAAAACCAAAACATGTATTATTGATGAGTACTGTGAATTGTCCAAATCATTTGATTTGGCACCCAAAAAACATTTGATCGAAATATTGTAAGAAATGAGCCAGATTCAGTATATGGATAATTTGTTCGTCATATATCAGAGATCAAAATCTGGGTTTAAAGAGATTTGATTCAGATCTTTGAATTATTGTCAATCTCTTTTTTTCATTTAAGAAGTAACTTCTGTATCTGAGTTACTATTGAAATAACAACAGCGAAATGGCCTTTGGGTGTGTGTTCATTTCCCACTTAATGAACATTTTCACAAAGTGATGAAATGAATAGGATTAATCGTAAGTAGGGGCGGGGGTGGCTCAGTCGGTAGCGCGTCAGGCTCGTAATCTGCAGTTCCCAGGTTCGAGACCTAGCTGGGTCAGCGTTGAGATTTATCTCCGCAAAATTTCCCGCCCTGCCCACGGTCAGTAGGGGACACCGATGGGCTTGGAAAGGACGCCGTCCCTCGGATGGGACGTTAAGCCGTGGTCCCGTGTGCTGGAGAGCCATACCCTGTGCACGTTAAAGAACACGCTGGATGGCCTTGACGGGAAGCTACCATCTGTCCCCCAACAGCTGTTCCAGTGGGTCCCTCCCCCAACCTTCTCTGAGCCTTCGGGGTCCATGTGACCTGGCCATTTAGCGCATGGTGTGCAAAAAAGTGCCACTCAGAGGTAAAACTACCCAACGTTAAAGAACACGCTGGAAGGCCTTGACGGGAGGTTACCATTTGTCTCCCAACAGCTGTTCCAGTGGGTCCCTCCCCCCCCCCCTTCTCTGAGCCTTCGGGGTCCATGTGACCTGGCCATTTAGCGCATGGTGTGCAAAAAAGTGCCACTCAGAGGTAAAACAACCCAACGTTAAAGAACACGCTGGATGGCCTTGACGGGAGGCTACCATCTGTCCCCCAACAGCTGTTCCAGTGGGTCCCCTCCTCCAACCTTCTCTGAGCCTTCGGGGTCCATGTGACCTGGCCATTTAGCCCATGGTGTGCAAAAAAGTACCGCTCAGAGGTAAAACAATCCAATCCAATCGTAAGTAGAGATTGAAAACTCCCGATCAACACTTAGTTTTACCAATTACGGAGACCGATAGCAGTGATCATTTGAAGTTTGAATTCTATAAACATAGGGAAACTAATTAACTCTTGAAGTGTCTCGGTGATGAAAATGCAACTACATCAAACTCCCGATTATCAGAGTTAATCGGAAAAGATGCCATTGATAAACGGGAAACAAAGGATAGGCGAGACAAATATTTTGTAAAGATTATTTTTTTTTCCTTTTCTTGACATTTCTTTTTTCTGGTTGCAAATTGTGCATTGCCGATGCAGTTTTATTGGTTCAAATCGGAACTTGGTGGGTTGGGTTGTTTTACCTTTGAGCGGCACTTTTTTGCACACCATGGGCTAAATGGCCAGGTCACAAGGACCCCGAAGGTTCAGAGAAGGTTGGGGATTCACTGGAACAGCTGTTGGGAGACAGATGGTAGCCTCCCGTCAAGGCCATCCAGCGTGTTCTTTAACATTGGGTTGTTTTACCTTTGAGCGGCACTTTTTTGCACACCATGGGCTAAATGACCAGGTCACAAGGACCCCGAAGGCTCAGAGAGTGTTTGGGGGAGGGGACCCACTGGAACAGCTGTTGGGAGACAGATGGTACCCTCCCGTCAAGGCCATCCAGCGTGTTCTTTAACGTTGGGTTGTTTTACCTCTGAGCGGCACTTTTTTGCACACCATGGGCTAAATGGCCAGGTCACATGGACTCCGAAGGCTCGGAGAAGGTTGGGGGAGGGGACCCACTGGAACAGCTGTTGGGAGACAGATGGTAGCCTCCCGTCAAGGCCATCCGGCGTGTTCTTTAACGTGCACAGGGTATGGCTCTCCCGCACACGGGGCCACGGCTTAACTATCCATCCGACGAACGGCGTCCTTTCCAAGCTCATCGGTGTCCCCTACTGACCGTGGGCAAGGCGGGGGAATTTTGCGGAGATAAATCTCAACGCTGGTCCAGCTGGGACTCGAACTTTGGAACTACAGATTACGAGCCTGGCGCGCTACCGACTGTACCACCCCCGCCCTTCGGTGCAGAAGTAAAACAACCTGAAAAAAAGTGTCCCTTTGAGCGAATATGGAAAGTAGTCCACTACCTCGAAATTCTTTTTTCTTCAGTGTAAAATTCTTTTTTCTTTTTTTTTCGAAATTCTTTTTTCTTCAGTTTTCTTCAGTTCTCGTAATGTGAAAATTGCATTTTAATTTTGCTATTTCTCCCTTCCTGAAGTCAAAATCATACCGATGTCCTCGATGTCTTCCTATTCCACCAGTATCCTAACCCTCGCGAGTGCTCGAGACATGTGTACTTAGTTTAATTGGGAAAGGAAAACGCCTTTGAGAATGGACAATAGAACTGCCACTTTGTTCCAAGCTCTTCAAAAAAAAAGAAACTTTTTCTCTCGAAATAATCTTTAACACAATCATAATATACTTACATCTACGAAGAAATCGCGAGAGAAAAGAAGTTTTTATTACGACAACAATAAAAAAGGGACATTTCTTTATTTCATTTTATCTCCTCGAAGAGGAAACATCCTGAAATAAATCCTCTTAGGCAGACGAGCTGAAAGAGGGTCTCTCTCTCTAAGAACTCCCAGGGCACTCGCTCGTCATTTGGGCACCGGGATATTAAGACTCTGCGCATCGCTCTGCGCACAACGTTGGTTCTTGGCGTTGACTGCAATAAAGTGATGAAAGGCTGCCATAAAAAGGATGGTCATTTTTGGTTTATCTTGCAAAACACAAAAGCCATCGGGATATCTTTTAGATTTAAGACATTTCTTCGAAAGTACACTTAAACAAAAAGTAGAATTTTATCTTTTAAATTCTGTGTTTTCTATATGAAATAAATCTTCGGTTTTTGCGATTTTTTTCTGTGTTTCAGGACAACAAACAACACGTATTATTGAACGAAAAGCAAAAAAGCTGAAACAAGATTTTGTTTGAATCCAAATCGTTCTCATTTGTTGATAGAAATCCCATTTTCTCGTTGAATATCATTTTTTTTTTCATTGTACTGTTTTATCACTCAATTCCACTTTTAAAGACACAAAGGACCCCAAAAGGGTTTTGGGTGTTTTACCCCTGAGAGGGACTTTTTCCACATAATGGGTTAAATGACCGGGTCACAAGAGGTCAGAGAAGATGAGGGGAAGAGGATCCACTGAACAGTTGTTAGGAGGCAGATGGTAGTCTCTCGTCAAGGCTATATCTGCAAAATTCCCCGCCCTGCTCACGGTCAATAGGGAACACCGATGAACTTGCACCGTCCTTCGGATGGGACGTTAAACCGTGGCGACGTATGCGGGAAAGCTATATCCTATGCACGTTAAAAAACACGCTGGATGGCCTTGACGGGAGACTACCATCTGTCTCCCAACAGCTGTTCCAGTGGGTCCCCTACCCCAACCTTCTCTTTGGGGTCCTTGTGACCTGGCCATTTAGCCCATTGTGTGTAAAAAAAGTGCCGCTCAGATGTAAAACAACCCGTCAAAGTCATCCAGCATGTTCTTTAACGTGCACAGTATATGATTGTCCCACAGGCAGAGCTAATGGCTTAACTACTGGACAACTGTTTAGAGTTAGGTGAAAGCCACCTGTCAACCGTCCAGTGTGTTCTTCAATACGCAGAGACTAAGAGTCCACCGCAAGCGGGAGCCAGGTTGGGTTGGGTTAGGTTGTTTTACCTCTGAGCGGCACCTTTTTATACACCATGGGCTAAATGGCCAGGTCACATGGACCCCGAAGGCTCAGAGAAGGTTGGGGGAGGGGACCCACTGGAACAGCTGTTGGGAGACAGATGGTAGCCTCCCGTCAAGGCAATCCAGCGTGTTCTTTAACGTGCACAGGGTGTGGCTCTTCCGCACACGGGGCCACGGCTTAACGTCACATCCGACGGACGGCTGCCTTTCCAAGCCCATCGGTGTCCCCTTCTGACCGTGGGCAGGGCGGGGAATTTTGCGGAGATAAATTTCAACGCTGACCCAGCTGGTATTCGAACCTGGGAACTACAGAATACGAGCCTGGCGCGCTACCGACTAAGCCCCCCCCCCTTTTCCCCCGCTTAATTACTGGACAACTGTTTAGAGTTAGGTGAAAGCCCCCTGTCAGCCGTCCAGTGTGTTCTTCAATACGCAGAGGTAAGAGTCCACCTCAAGCGGGTCCAGGACTTCTTAATGTCCCATTGCTGCTCTGAAGTCAAACAACCAACTTTTAATGTACCATCTGACGGAGAGCAGCAGCCTTACCGAGAACAGAATGTGCTTAGTAAAGAAAATATCTCGCACAGGCACAGTGTCATGGGGAAATCAGATTAGGAGCGATCCTTGGGGAAATCACACACCACGAACCTAGTGAAATCAGATTAGGAGTCTGGTGTGCTAACGAAAGAGCCAACCTATGCTTTTTCTTTCAAAGATACGACTGTAACGAGATTCTTAAGGGCACGATATCGGCGAATATGTAAACGTGAAATGTAATCGTCAAATCAATATATGATAATGGTAGAGATACATTTGACTCTTTGGAAAAGGGCCCCTTAAAACTCAATGCCGGATGTAACGGCGCTCTTCTGTTCTTTGGTATTTCTGTCCTTGGACGAAGAATTGTTTTTGCGCAGTATAGTGATAACCGACTTATATTCATTAGAGGTTTACCGAATGTTTGGACAAAGTTTAAAGTTTTGTGATACTGAACGAAAATGTTCAGATATTCGAAGATTTTGATAACCTTGATTTACGCTTCAACATACCGAACATCAAATTTAATTTCCCCATCAACTACAACATGAAAATCTTCCTCTTTTGTTAGGGGTGGCTTAGACGGTAGCGCACCAGTCTCGTAATCTGTAGTTCCCTGGTTCGAGTCCCTGCTGGGTCAGCGTTGAGATTTATCTCCGCAAAATTCCCCGCCCTGCCCACGGTCAGTAGGGGATACCGATGGGCTTGGAAAGGCCGCCGTCCGTCGGATGGGACGTTAAGCAGTGGCCCCGTGTGCGGGAGGGCCATACCCTGTGCACGTTAAAGAACACGCTGGATGGCCTTGACGGGAGGCTACCATCTGTCTCCCAACTGCTGTTGCAGTGGGTCCCCTCCCCCAACTTTCTCTGAGCCTTCGGGGTCCATGTGACCTGGCAATTTAGCCCATGATGTGCAAAAAAGTGTCACTCAGAGGTAAAACAATCCAACGCTAAAGAACAGGCTGGATGGCCTTGACGGAAGGCTACCATCTCTTTCCCAACAGCTGTTCCAGTGAGACCCTCCCCCAACCTTTTTGAGCCTTCGGGGTCCTTGTGACCTGATAATTTAGCCCATAGTGTGAAAAAAGTGTCACTCAGAGGTAAAACAACCCAACGCTAAAGAACAGGCTGGATGGCCTTGACGGAAGGCTACCATCTCTTTCCCAACAGCTGTTCCAGTGGGTCCCTCCCTCAACCTTCTCTGAGCCTTCGGGGTCCTTGTGACCTGACAATTTAGCCCATGGTGTGCAAAAAAAGTGCCACTCTGAGGTAAAACAATTCAACGCTAAAGAACAGGCTGGATGGCCTTGACGGGAGGCTACCATCTCTTTCCCAATAGCTGTTCCAGTGGATCCCTCCCCCAACCTTCTCTGAACCTTCGGGGTCCTTGTGACTTGATAATTTAGCCCATGGTGTGCAAAAAAGTGCCGCTCAGATGTAAAACAACCCAACCTATTCTAGAGGGGTAGCGTGATTTGAAAGTTGTGGTGCCTGAAAAGCAATCATGTTGTGGCATACGTTGGCAAGAAATGAAACTATTCGTCACACTAAAAACTTGCAGAAGAAATTATTCACAAAACCTTTTCCTGAAAAAAGTCCTTGAAAATAGTCACCATTCTTCATTTACAACCTGACAACCAAAGCTATAATTACCACTTTCTAGTCGCACGTAAAGAAAAATAAATCATAATTTTATAATTAAATTTATATTTGAAATAAGAACCAAATCCTAACATATTTAATCATCTCTTTCTGTCTTATACGTAGGTTAAATTATGTACGTTGGTAAAATTTCGGAGCGGGGGTGACTCAGTCGGTAGCGAGCCAGGCTCGTAATCTGTAGTTCCCAGGTTCGAGTCCCAGCTGGGTCAGCGTTGAGATTTATCTCCGCAAAATTCCCCGCCCTGCCCATGGTCATTAGGGGACACCGATGGGCTTGGAAAGGCCGCCGTCCGTCAGATGGGACGTTAAGCCGTGGCACCGTGTGCGGGAGAGCCATACCCTGTGCACGTTAAAGAACACGCTGGATGGCCTTGACGGGAGGCTACCATCTGTCTCCCAACAGCTGTTCCAGTGGGTCCCCTCCCCCAACCTTCTCTGAGCCTTCGGGGTCCATGTGACCTGGCCATTTAGCCCATGGTGTGCAAAAAAGTGCCGCTCAGAGGTAAAACAACCCAACGTTAAAGAACACGCTGGATGGCCTTGACGGGAGGCTACCATCTCTCTCCCAACAGCTGTTCCAGTGGGTCCCCTCCCACAACCTTCTCTGAGCCTTCGGGGTCCATGTGACCTGGCCATTTAGCCCTTGGTGTGCAAAAAAGTGCCGCTCAGAGGTAAAACAACCCAACCCGTAAAATTTCCCATTAGACCAACTGTAGTGTATCTCCCACAGAATTTGTTTGCTAAACTGTTTGATTCCTTAATTATTAAGTAACCAACATAAGGCGCTTTATGAACTCTCGAAAGAAGGACGTACCCAGGGAGGGACGAGGGGGTCTCGATACCTACCCCCCCTCAGAAAACCGGTCGTCTTATACGAAATCTCAAACTTATTTACCTTCTTTAAAATCCAAAACAGTTGTCTTTGTATAATTTTATTTGAGCCCCAGGGTATATGTTCGACACTCAAAACAGATTTATAAAACAACTATAAAATTTTATTCCATGTACAGTCGCTCGAAAAAATATCCGAACACTAGGGTTGATTACAGAATTCAGAAAACATATCTGGCAATGATTTTTATAGAAAATAGCGATCCGGCAACCTTCGTGTCACGTGACACGAAGGTTGCCAGATCACTAATTTCTAAAATAAATCGCTGCCAGATATTTTTTCTGAATTCTGTAATCAACCCTAGTGTTCGGATATTTTTTTGAGCGACTGTACAATATCATTTTAACGTTTCCTGTAAGTGGAATAATTTTAGCAATTGGAAGACCCCACTCAAGTCTTATTCTCAGGATCCCCCCCCTCCCCCCCACGAAACTAAATCCTTGGTACATGCCGTTCTGATTCCACGCCCTGCCCACGATCAGTAGGGGACACCGCTGAGCTTGGAAAGACCGCCGTCCGTCGGATGGGACGTAAAGCCGTGGCTCCGTGTGCGGAAGAGCCATACCCTGTGCACGATAAAGAACACGCTTTATGGCCTTGACGGGAGGCTACCATCTGTCTCCCAACAGCTGTTCCAGTCAAGTCCCAGCTGGGACACGGTTAAGACTTATCTCCGCAAAATTCCCCACCCTGCCCACGGTCAATAGGGGACACCAATGGGCTTGGAAAGGCCGACGTCCGTCGGATGGTACGTTAAGCCGTGGCTCCGTGTGCGGGAGAGACATACCCTGTGCACGTTAAAGAACAGGCTAGATTGCCTTGACGAAGGATTACCATCTATCTCCCAACAGCTGTTCCAGTGGGTCCCCAACCTTCTCTGAGCCTTCGGGGTCCTTGTGACCTAGCCGTTAAGCCCATGGTGTGCAAAAAAGTGCCACTGAGAGGTAAAACAATCCAACCTCATGCCGTTCTGAAATATACATTTATATTTACCATACTTGCAACTTCTTAAAACACCTAAAAATCAGCATTAAGCAATGAAACGTTCTCCCCTGAGAGATTGATACATTCAAAATTTCAGTTACACGTCAGAAGACATTTATTCCATTTTCTCTGTATCTAATAAACAGGCATTTTTTAACCCAATCTTAGTAAAGAGCCACAGAGAGAAAAAACTACATTTTATATATGAAGAGCAGTAAATTATATGCTTAAAAACGAAAGCAAAGATTTTTAATGATCAACGAATTGGAATATTTTTTTCAGGAATCAAGAAAATAAATTGATTAAAAAACAAAAACATGCATTTTAATGAGCATTGAATTTGAAAAAAAAAATGTGTTAAATAATCAAGAAATTAACTTGATTAAAAACGTATTTTTAATGAGCACTGAATTAGAAAAAAAAATGTTTTTAAGAAATCAAGAAAACGTATTGAGTGAAAAACAAAAATATATATTATTAATGAGTACTATGAACTGACAAAATCATTTAGTTTTGCTACTTAAAAATGTTTATTCAAAACATTAGAAGAAATGAGCCAGATTTATCATATCGTTTGTTTGTTTTCTGCGAGCCGCAAATTGTTTTGCAATGAGTCGCGTGGTGCTCATGAGCCATGGGTTGGTTTTTTTTACCTCTGAGCGGCACTTTTTTGCACACCATGGGCTAAATGGCCAGGTCACATGGACCCCGAAGGCTCAGAGAAGGTTGGGGGAGGGGACCCACTGGAACAGCTGTTGGGAGACAGATGGTAGCCTCCCGTCAAGGCCATCCAGCGTGTTCTTTAACGTTGGGTTGTTTTACCTCTGAGCGGCACTTTTTTTGCACACTATGAGCTAAATGGCCAGGTCACATGGACCCCGAAGGCTCAGAGAAGGTTGGGGGATTGGACCCACTGGAATAGCTGTTGGGAGACAGATGGTAGCCTCCCTTCAGGGCTATCCAGCGTGTTCTTTAACGTGCACAGGGTATGGCTCTCCCGCACACGGGACCACGGCTTAACGTCCCCTCCGACGGACGGCGGCCTTTCCAAGCCCATCGGTGTCCCCTACTGACCGTGGGCAGGGCGGGGAATTTTGCGGAGAAAAATCTCAACGCTGACCCAGCTGGGACTCGAACCTGGGAACTACAGATTACGAGCCTGGCGCGCTACCGACTGAGCCGCCCCCTGTTAAACTGTGGATCCGATCTCTTTCTCTCTATTCACACTTTCTTCTACCCATAATTCCGCTCGCACACACGTTTTCTGGTTTAATTTTACCTAATAAAATAAATCCCCCCCCCCTCAAGCATCTGCTTGCCACAGATGTCTGACAGGAGCCTGTCAGTTTATATGCCATAGTAGAAGGTCTGTGAGGATTGCAGGACCTCGGCAGAAAAACAACATGCACATCCATGCCTTACCCGGGGCTCGAACCCAGGTCTCTTAAATCAGTAGTCAAGCGTGCTAACCACTCGCCATGGGACGGCTCAATCTTACCTAACATAATAATAATTAAAAGCCGAGAATGATAGCTCCTTAAAGATCACTTTTCAATAAGTCCCAAAAACTTATTTTGTTAAAAGGCCTAAGAGCCACGTAAATGATATCTCATGTGACTTTTGAAAGGTAGATTGGTGACCACTGATCTAGTCCGTTTTCCTTTAGGTTGTTTTATCTCTGAGCGGCACTTTTTTGCACACCATGGGCTAATTGGCCAGGTCACAAGGACCCCGAAGGCTCAGAGACGGTTGGGGGAGGTGACCCACTGGAACAGCTGTTAGGATACAGATGGTAGCCTCCCGTCAAGGCCATCCAGTGTGTTCTTTAACGTGCACAGGGTATGGCTCTTCCGCACACGGGGCCACAGCTTAACGTCCCATCCGACGGACGGCGGCCATCTCCAAGCCCATCGGTGTCCCCTACTACCCGTTGGCCGGGCGGGAAATTTTGCGGAGATAAATCTCAAAGCTGACCCAGCTGGGATTCAAACCTGGGAACTACAGATTACGAGCCTGGCGCGCTACCAACTGAGCCACCCCCGCCCCCTTTTGGGGAGTGTTCAATATCTAGTCTCTCCTGATTCTCCACTGACTTATTCAGTGTTAACAAGATTCAAACCTGGGAACTACAGATTACGAGCCTGGCGCGCTACCGACTGAGCCACCCCCGCCCCCATTTGGGGAGTGTTCAATATCTAGTCTCTCCTGATTCTCCACTGACTTATTCAGTGTTAACAAGATTCGACATTGAAAAAAGATTTCGTAACCGGGCAACAACCCATCCACCCTGCCTCTTTAAAACACTCGTCAAATGGGATAAATCTTCTTCTCTGCTTAATTTATCAGTCAAACTATTACGACCCATCCCACGGCCGAGTGGTTAGCGCGCGTGGCTACTGATCAAAGGGACCTGGGTTCGAGCTCCGGATAAGGCATGGATGTGTGTGCTGTTTTTCTGCTGAGGTCCCGCCATCCTCACAGGCCTTATACTATGGCGTATTAAACTGACAGGCTCCTCTCGGACCTCTGTGGCAAGCAGCTGATTGAGGGGGTGTTTATTTTATTTTAATTATTACGAACATAGTATTGTGCGCGAAGTACCATGAACACATGCCAATGTGTGCAAAATATTTTACGCAAGGATTCTACATCGCTACGAAATCCTATATAAAAGACGTAAAAGCATCGTGGAGAGCAAAGTGTAAATGGGTAAAAAAAAGCTGATCTGACTTATTTCGAAAAGGGGATTATGTTTGGAACGCGATGAGCAGTTCATCCGTAAAGGAGAGGATGGAAATGAGAGGAAAACCGTCTGGGTACACTATTCCAATTGTAAATCAAATTGCAAAGGTTTCATAAAACATCCGCCAATCGTGATAAATGAGGAGGAAAAAGGCTCTGGCAGATAGGGACAGACATTTGTTGACGCGAACTGCACGGCAAAACACGGTTGCTACTGTTCATCAGCTGAGTGAGATGACCGCTAGCAGGTATTTGGGTAGGGGACTCCGATGGGCTTGGAAAGGCCGTCGTCCGTCGGATGGGATGTTAAGTTGTGGCTCCGTGTGCGGGAGAGCCATACCCTGTGCACGTTAAAGAACACGCTGGATGGGCTTTGACGGGAGGCTACCATCTGTCTCCCAACAGCTGTTCCAGTGGGTCCCCTCGCCTAACCTTCTTAGAGCCTTCGAGGGCCATGTGACCTGGCCATTTAGCCCATGGTGTGCAGAAAAGTGCCGCTCAGAGGTAAAACAACCCAACGTTAAAGAACACGCTGGATGGCTTTGACGTGAGGCTACCATCTGTCTCCCAACAGCTGTTCCAGTGGGTCCCCTCGCCTAACCTTCTTAGAGCCTTCGGGGGCCATGTGACCTGGCCATTTAGCCCATGGTGTGCAGAAAAGTGCCGCTCAAAGGTAAAACAACCCAACCAACCAGCCAACAGCAGGTATTTGGAAACTCATTTCAACAAGAAACATGCGGAGAGAATTGAAAACTTTGAAATTCGGGAACTCTACCATGGCTCATACGAAATATTAGTAGATTTTCATAATAATTCCGTCAGGCAGTGTTAAAACCTTCTGCATAAATATATTAGTTGTTCACAATATCGGACTTAATTAGCAACCAAAACAGAAAAAAAAAACTCTTACACGTATTCTTAATTTTTGAGAGCACTTCTTAAAATCGTGCACTTTTCATAGCATTACATAATATATGCTCGCACACTTGTTCCGAAATCCATTGGGGCGGGGGTGGCTCAGTCGGTAGCGAGCCAGGCTCGTAATCTGTAGTTCCCATGTTCGAATCCCAGCTGGGTCAGCGTTGAGATTTTTCTCCGCCAAAAATTCCCTGCCCATGGCCTTGACGGGAGGCTACCATCTGTCTCCCAACAGCTGTTCCAGTGGGTCCCCTCCTCCAACCTTCTCTGAGTCTTTGGGGTCCATGTGACCTGGCCATTTAGCCCATTGTGTGCAAAAAAGTGCCGTTCAGAGGTAAAACAACCCAACGTTAAAGAACAATCTGGATGACCTTAACGGGAGGCTACCATCTGTCTCCCAACAGCTGTTCCAGTGGGTCCCCTCCCCAACCTTCTCTGAGCCTTCGGGGTCCATGTGACCTGGCCATTTAGCCCATGGTGTGCAAAAAAGTGCCGCTCAGAGGTAAAATAACCCAACCTAACTGAATTTGTTAAAAAAAAAATAGCAATTTTTGGAAACATTTCTTAGAATATTTCCTATCAAAAAATTCAAACATAAAAATGTTCGTCTTCGACAAAATAGAATAATTTACGTTTACAAAAATAATTTTCTTTAATTTAAATATATCTTAGTTAACAAAAATTTTGTCATGTCAAGCACTCAAAATAAAAGATAGAAAATCAAATTCTCTAGTTTTCTTATAACTTGAAAAAGTCAGATTTCTAGGGGGGGGGGGGGCAAGTACACCCGCTAATCCCTCCCTTGATTGACATTTATCTCCACTAATCCCAGTATGAGCCGTCCCGTGGCCCAGTGGTTAGCACGCTTGGCTACCGATCTAATGGACCTGGGTTCGAGCCCCGGATAAGGCATGGATGAATGTGTCGTCTTCCTGCTGAGGTCCTGCCATCCTCTCAGACCTTCTACTATGGCATATAAACTGACAGGCTCCTGTCAGACCTCTGTGGCAAGCAGCTGCTTGAGGGGGTATTTATTTATTTATTTATTTATAATCCCAGTATGACCTTCGTGATGGGACAACGATGGACTTACATGGGCTGGTCCCATATACAGGAAAGTCATACCCTGTGCACATTAAAGACCATCTGAATGGTCTTGACGGATTACTTCAATCTGTGTTCTTAACGCTGGTCCAGTTTATTCCCATCCTCAACCTATTCTGAGCTTTTGGGGTTCTTGTGACCTGGACATTTAAGTCCACTGCATGCAAAAGAGCGCTGCTCAGACGTAAAACATCTCAAAAGCAATTATTAAAATAATTTGGACTTGGTTCACACACATAATCTTACCAGATACTTTCTCTCTGCATGGGGCGGGGGTGGCTCAGTCGGTAGCGCGCCAGGCTCGTAATCTGTAGTTCCCAGGTTCGAGTCCCAGCTGGGTCAGCGTTGAGATTTATCTCCGCAAAATTCCCCGCCCGGCCCACGGTCAGTAGGGGACACCGATGGGCTTGGAAAGGCCGCCGTCCGTCGGATGGGACGTTAAGCCGTGACCCCGTGTGCGGAAGAGCCATACCCTGTGCACGTTAAAGAACACGCTGGATGGCCTTGACGGGAGGCTACCATCTGTCTCCTAATAGCTGTTCCAGTGGGTCCCCTCCCCCAACCTTCTCTGAGCCTTCGGGGTCCTTGTGACCTGGCCATTTAGTCCATGGTGTGCAAAAAAGTGCCTCTCAGAGATAAAACAACCTAAAGGAAAACGGACTAGATCAGTGGTCACCAATCTACCTTTCAAAAGTCACATGAGATATCATTTACGTGGCTCTTAGGCCTTTTAACAAAATAAGTTTTTGGGACTTATTGAAAAGTGATCTTTAAGGAGCTATCATTCTCGGCTTTTAATTATTATTATGTTAGGTAAGATTGAGCCGTCCCATGGCGAGTGGTTAGCACGCTTGACTACTGATTTAAGAGACCTGGGTTCGAGCCCCGGGTAAGGCATGGATGTATGTGTCGTCTTTCTGCTGAGGTCCTGCCATCCTCTCAGACCTTCTACTATGGCATATAAACTGACAGGCTCCTGTCAGACCTCTGTGGCAAGCAGCTGCTTGAGGGGGTATTTATTTATTTATTTATAATCCCAGTATGACCTTCGTGATGGGACAACGATGGACTTACATGGGCTGGTCCCATATACAGGAAAGTCATACCCTGTGCACATTAAAGGCAATCTGAACGGTCTTGACGGGTTACTTCAATCGGTGTTCTTAACGCTGGTCCAGTTTATTCCCATCCTCAACCTATTCTGAGCTTTTGGGGTTCTTGTGACCTGGACATTTAAGTCCACTGCGTGCAAAAGAGCACTGCTCAGAGGTAAAACATCTCAAAAGCAATTATTAATATAATTTGGACTTGGTTCACACACATAATCTTACCAAATACTTTCTCTCTGCATTCGGTATTCTTTTGCGCAGGAATCGTTATACTTTGAACATCTTTTGAGCACTTAGTAAAAAGAAAGTTTTGTTTTTCTGAATGTTAAGTTACTTTTCGGTAACTTCGACACATGCTATTGACAGTGGTAAATCGGTTAATTGCTCACTGGAGATTGGTAAGCAGAAGAACTAAATGTGGCTTTTCTTTTCCCTTTAATTTGTTAGGAGCTCACAGCAGCTGCTTAATTGCTAAGTGCGATGGTTGTAGATAATAATCTGATAGATGCATTAAGACAATTAGCATTCCTCGAAAGCTGGTTACCGAAAGATCGATACTTTCTCAAAGCAAATTAAAGTTTGTTCCTTTAGTAAGCTAATTGAAAAGCATTTTTTTTCAACTTTCAAAAAAAAAATGTTTGTGAGAATAATGAAGTTTTTATATTTTATGCAGCACGTAACATTTTTTTTTACCGAAATGGTTTTGTAGCTGTTTATTTTCTACTTGCATTTTCCCGTGTTGTCCATTACAGCGGGGGGCGGGGGGGGGGGCTCAGTCGGTAGCGCGCCAGGCTCGTAATCTGTAGTTCCCAGGTTCGAGTCCCAGCTGGGTCAGCGTTGAGATTTATCTCCGCAAAATTCCCCGCCCTGCCCACGGTCAGTAGGGGACACCGATGGGCTTGGAGAGGCCTCCGTCCATCGGATGGGACGTTAAGCCGTGGTCCCGTGTGCGGGAGAGCCATACCCTGTGCACGTTAAAGAACACGCTGGATGGCCTTGACGGGAGGCTACCATTTGTCTCCCAACAGCTGTTCCAGTGGGTCCCCTCCCCCAACCTTCTCTGAGCCTTCGGGGTCCATGTGACCTGACCATTTAGCCCATGGTGTGCAAAAAAGTGCCGCTCAGAGGTAAAACAACAACAATCCAACATTTTTCCATCTGAACACTGAATGTTTTTTTTTGGTTCTAATTATTTTGCAATATGCAACTATTGCAAAACTTGCGTTTCCCTGTAACGGAGACGTCTTTATACTGACTTTTCACCGTAGTAGAAAAAATATTAGTTAATCACTACCGTGAGAACTTTAGAATCACAATTTTTTTTTTCACTTTAGCTAAATAGTAACCACCTCCCACCATGTTGTCAATGAAAATTAACTGCGTTTTCATACCAAAATATCATTGAAGACAAATTAGAAATGTCAATCAAGTATATCTAAATCTCGATTTTAAATAATATTTGTTCTACCTCTGAGCGGCACATTTTTTGCACACAATGGGCTAAATGGCCAATGGGGTCCTTGTGACGAGAAGATTGGGGGGACACAGTGAACATTTGTTAAGAGACAGATGGTAGTCTCCCGTCTAGGGCATCCAGCATGTTCTTTAATGTGCACTGGGTATGGCTCTCCCGCACACGGGGCCACGCCTTAACGTCCCATCCAACAGACGGCGGCCTTTATCAAAGCCCCATCGGTATCCCCTACTGACCAAGAATAGAGGAGCGAGTTTGCGTGCGGAGTTGAATCTCAACGTTGGCCCAGGAGGGGACTCGAACCTGGGAACTTGCAGATTACGAGCCTGGCCCGCTACCGACTGAGCCACCCCCGCCCCTATTTGTTCGGTATTTAAAAAATTATGAAGGTTTAAATAATGAATAACAGCAATTCCAAATATTAGGCTTTATCTCAGAAGATAATTACAATTTGAGTAGGAAGCATTATTTCAAACCACTTAATACAACAGGTATATGTTTAAAATGTTTGTGCATATAAATAATTCTTTCGATATTTTTCAATTTTCTTAGGACTTGCATGTCTGCAAATAAATATTCAAACTTCCATAATTCTCCAAATAAAAAGCGAATATTTTTGAAATTCGAGATTTAGCCAGACTTAATTGAAGACTCTAACTTCTAAATTATCATTCAATTTCATTT